>JABASH010002519.1:0-19792 GCA_019776445.1 Tomocerus maximus | reverse complement strand
TCATTGCTCAGCCTCGTTTCCTTCTCGTTCCATTTCATTTCATTAGAACTCATGCGTGAGAAATTGAGCTGAAGCACTTGAGCTGAAGCAACTCTGACTCGTCGGTCGGTTAGGACACTCTCCACAATTCCCTTCTTTCTGTCAGGCATCAGAAAAATTAAAATATCCGTAGTAGTAACACGCCAAGCCCACAATTTTAGCTCCACCCATCTCCCAAGATTTCTAACTTGTATTTCCAAGTCAGATCGGAAAAAGTTTCCAGGTTTCTCCCAAATTTCCAGATTTGGTCCAGCGAGTTGCCAAAAGTTTCTGATGCCTGCTTTCTGTGTTTGGTGAGTATGGTGAGGTGATCTCTATGTACTCGTTAATATTATAAGACGGGCATCTTCAGAGAATCAATTGCCTTCTTGACTTTCTATGTACAAAATGTTTATTAGATAATAAGATGAGTATGTGTAGCATTAATGTGTAGAGTAGATACTTACATAATGTAGAAGTATAATGGGGGGATAAGATATGACGGCATGAATAATTATAGCATGAGTAGTTGTAGTGTAGGAGAGAGTAGGAATAGACAGGGATATAGGGGGTTAAATATTTCATGTCTACATAATATGCAATGTACATCGCACAGCCAGACTGACTCGCGAGTCTGTGAAAGAGTATGCACCACGTGAGTAAGTAATGCAAGGCAACACAATTGGATGTTGATACCATTAATCACTGTCATAAGACAAGACACTTTCTTACTTTGTGTTACGTATTCCTATGTAGCTGTAGTCGATATGCCTGACTTCAGAGTAGAGAGAGACGGGACGGATAGACTCACCTACTCCATAAGGTACAGAATAACTTAGCTAATGTGCGAGTATGAGATTCAGAGTTGATATTGTGCTGCGATGGAAATATAAAGCAAAGGACAGGGAAAGGCAAACTCTTCGACCGACTTCTTCATAGCCATCACATGAGAGAATACACTCACACACACTAAATCATATTACACTATATGCATGTTATGTAGTCTTATTCTATGTTATGGATTTGGGTAAGGTAGTTCGTAGTTCCAGAAAATAGTTACGTATGTATTGCACACAAAGGCTGAGAGGACAAAGCACGCCATTATATTATACTAAACTGATATGATTGACTGACTAAACTAATGTGAACTAAAGTTAAGTAAAGTTTAGTGAGGGAAGTCGTTTTTGGAAGGGGAGAAAAATGTTGGAGATGTCATGTCTCAACTCAACAATGCAGCTCACTGAGCAACTCCAGAAAGAACTCGGTGAGATAGACTATACTCTCCATGTACAAAATATTACACTTCTCTGTGGTCTGTTGACTCTCTTAGTTATTACTGGGAGTGAGGAAATGCATACAAATCACTTCATCGTCAACTCTTAACTTGTTGCAGCTCTTACATCATTTCAATACATTTTGGGCTGTTTAAAAGACTGAGGCTGATCTCTAATCATATTTCGGGTTCATGATAATGATACAATTGTTCAAGCTAGAAATACCATTCCACTAAAAGATTTATCCTACAAACAGAATACCATTGTCAATGACAAATTAACGGACTAGTGAGACCTTTGTTTCTTTGTACTGAAATTGTAACTTGTAACACTCACATGTGTAGCATTGTGCAAGTTCATACTCTGAAGTTGACTACCCTTGTGATGGCACTTATTTTGAGGCCAAAATTTTGATGGTTAAGTAAATGTAAGAATTCAGTCCAACTTCATCAGGATTTTGTAAATCACTCCATTTTAGACATCGTCACAACACAAAATGCTAAACAGAACTAGGGATTTTATTATTTTACTCCACACAGGTGCATAATTATACGTTTAATACGCAGCAAGCGAACATTACGATACCGAAATACATTCTTGTCGTGTGGAATTTCTATGTATTTATGTTCGTTCGAAGAGTGATTTGGCAAAAATGTGTATCATGTTTTGCGGTCGTTCCTTTTAGAGCTTATCTTGTTTTATTTTTGATTGGATTCCATGGAATGTCAATAGTGGCTGGTAGGAGTGAGTGTCTTGTTAAGTAGGTCTGGCTATTTCATTTGCTATCATGACAAGCACCAGAAAAATTCGTGTCTATTTGATTTTGATGTGGAATTGGGAGTGACTGGTTATTTTACCTGACGAAGTGGTTTTCGTACACAAAAATCTGGTGGTCTCTTCTCTTGGGTCGGTCGGGTGGTTGGTCGGCGAGTATTGCATAGTAGTAATAGTAGTAGTAGAACAGGACAGACAGTAGTCAGTGGTCGTCGTTCCCTTTCCTTCGTGTCATGTATGTTTTACTAAATATCCAGGCTGTCAGCTCTCCCTCCACCACTTCTGTACATTTCACACATATTATATGCATCGAGTTAGTTTTCGGAGTAATTTGATATAGCCTGCTTGCCAAGTGACATACCTACCTACATATCAGTTACTCCTCTACCTCCTGTCCTGTCGACAACTACGTACGTCTTACCTCTATATATATGTCCCAGGCAAATTACATACTTTCGCTCCTGTCTACTCATTTTCAAAATATTTCTAAAATCCATTCTAAAATCTGGTATACACAAAATGTCAAATAACTGAACTGGAAGGACTGTTTTCTCACTGATTTTGATATACTAAATCAAAAAATGTGGTCATTGGTATAGAAGTTAATTAAAATAATACTGCCAACCCCATCAATGCTGCCAAGATCATTTCAATAATGTCACCGATTGTCTATATATTTGTATGTCACATTTTAAACAGTTGTATCTCATATACTTATTTCTTGCTTACATTTATGCAGAGACGGAAGTTTTATGCGAAAGCATTTCTGCTACTGTACACAGATACCCAAGTTGTGATATTAAAGCATTAGATTCTGATAAATGTAGATATTTTAAATGAAGTAGTACGGGAGTAGACGGAGTTGAGAGGAGCATTGAGAGGAGGTTCGAGGGGGGGGGGCAGAGAGGGGAGAGAGGAGAATAAATTGGATGAATGAATTTGGGTGCTTTGTGGATGGTGTGTCTGAAATGAGACTATTGATTAATGTGTGAATGCGAAATCATGTGATATTAAAGTGTGTTGTGAGTATTTGACATTTGGATGACATTTGAGCGAATGTCATGGCTTTACTGTCGACAAGACAATCTCGTTTTGACTCATCCGTCCCTTGTCGGCTTTTCTGGCCGCAGTCATGTGAAGCCGAGTCAAATATACACGACTCCACTTCCTTATCTTAACTGAAATATATCTCTCCACTGCCTGGCTACAGACACACATCCACCACTACAATGCTATATACAGGCCGTGATTATTTATATGCATGTGCACTAGATTATACTCCCGTACTTCCTCTGAGCACTACTTTCTACTGTCTGTGCAGGCTGGCAGGGCAGGACATACTGGGAATGCCACTTCTTTTCCCAACATTACTATTTAAATTGGCAAGTCGGGTCGGAGAAAATACTTGCCTCAATATTACCAAGAGTCTTGATTTCTCCCTCTTTCTCCACACAAAACCAGTTCATTGAAATATTAAAATGATGATGATGATGTGTTACGCCATGTCATTTCGCCATCACAAAGTCGAGTCAGACTGTATTAAAATGTTCCGCTGTGTGTTCTGTGACACTGACAGAACACCAGGAAGGAAGGAAGGATGGTTAGTCAAACTGTCTTCTACTCTCTCTATATCACCAAAAACATACACTGCAGGATTACACCGTTCGTATTGACAATCCGTTAGTATTAAAACATACCAGGACCTTTTCAATTTACGGCAGAATTCATATAATATCGTTATAATTTGGATGCTATGAGTGTTGGTCTTTATAGTTAGATATATATAGTTTATTTGTGTAAAAATAAATATCAGTAAATCCATTATCTGATAATTTAGACTATTTTTATAGGATTCATTGAATGCGCATTGTGTTTACTAGCATTTACTGAGCCACATTGACAGATTGAAATGTTACTTTAAAACGGGATGTTTTAATACAAACCGAGTTCCAAAACGGACGGTAACATTTGAAAGAATACACTTGCTATGGGAAGAATAAAGGGGAGCTATAAGGATTATTGTTTAACCAACGCGAAACACTCAAGTCGACTCTTTTCGTTTCATGTTTCTATGAACTTTAGCAGTGGAATGTTAATTCTAATATTGTCCGGTCCGTCTCAGAGTCACTTGGCTCTGTCTCTGTACATCAACGAATAGGTTATGAGTCTTATGAGATAAAGTGCAGATAAAGCTTCTCCACTTTTCCGAAGAAAATGTAAATGTGTTGACTGACATGTGGATGATATATTTGCTGTCAGCAACGTTTCAACTCACGTACAACGCTTAACTTTGCAATCTTTCCTTAGCCCGTAACTTTATAGCTATCTAATTATTCTACTTGTCACAGTCACAGTCCATCACATCGCCGCTTGGGTTGGTGTGGGCTTAGTCCTATGTAAATTCGAGAAATAAAAGAAAAATGTAAACTATTAAAATATTTACTTTTTCACAGTGTAAAACGGAATTCAGTAAACTTGGACCAGACATTTCCAACTCAGGTACATATTAAAAACATATTGACATTTACGCCCACAAGAATGATAATGGCAACAATTTATCTAAGAAAATAATTTCGCAACAGTGCAATCCTATACTTGTCAATATGTATGCATTATGTATGTGGTGGCTATTTACATTGTTATGAATACGTCATTCACCTAAACATATACTTGACCGTTCAGGAAAACCAAGTTACATCAGCCATAGAATCCATGTAAATTAACTGTCATTAAGCACAATCACAGCATTAAGCACAAACTTTACTGAAATCAGATTTTGAGCGGTAGGTACTTATGTAAGAGTGGCCAAAGATGAAAGGCTCAGTAAAATGAAAGAATGTGGCATTTTATAAAAACTGTGCTATACATGTGGTGATATATACGGAAGAAATAATTACGACTGCACTCAAAAGAAGCAAAAACCACAAAGATGCAGTCGTTATCCATTTATCTTTGACCACTGCACAACTGTAGTATATTAATATTTATGCAGACACTAGGTACTGCCTGCACCAACTAAATAGACAAAACTATTAGGTCCTATAACAATATTTCAGCAATCTGTCTTTTTTATCATTACTAAATATTAAGCCCAGAGTTTAGAGATGTGCAAATGCTGTAGGTAGATGTAACAGTAACAGTCAGCACAGCAGCAGCGGTCAGGCAACGTCCAGAGTATTAAGTATGAAGCAAAACCAAGAAGTAAGTCAAGCAAAGCAAAGAAGACATGAGGAAGACAACCGCGAGAAGGACGGAAGGCGAAAGAAGTGCACAATTGTAACATCATCACAAAGAAAAAACTTATTAGTTAGGTTACTTAACCACCGACGGTTAGTTGAGATTATATATTGTGTACACATGTGTGTGTGTGAGTGAGCGTACTTATATTTACATAAATGTAGATCATAGCTATAATCTAAATCCTTATATGTACCAAGTAAACACATGGTTAGCACTAGCAGTAAATGAAAGGTTGAAGGAAATGCTGCTTCATTTGATGTGAGATTTGATGATCCACAAGAATTACGAGACAAGACAAGGAACATTATAACGGATTTTGAAATTAAAGACAATTCTATTGTGTTCCATTAAAGAGTAGGCAATCACAAAGGAGCTGAAAAGACGTGAAATATGAGTGAGTGAGTTACACACACAAGAAAGAGTTGGCCAACCCTGCCTGCCTTGTAGTCTGCACACAATAGCAAAGTCACAATTTGAAGAAGGGCTTTTGTTGCCAACCACTACGTAACAATGCATATGTACCTAGCATTCCTATTTACTATACTTACTTCTTGTTTCACTTGTCTTGGAGGTTTAATATCTCGACTTCATATACTAATCCTATGCTAACAAAATAAAATTACTTTATATCGACTCAGTGCCGTTTGTCGACCTATATGTATCTCCATATGCACTCGTATTTGCTATTCTAACTGCCTAATATTAGTACTGCTGTGCTTATACTTTACAATATAGAGAGGCTACAATAGAATAACCCATCAATACTTACACAAGTACAAAGAGGTATTTTTAAATATATCTTCTAATTAAAGGAACCTGTCTTTAAAAACGTTTCTTTGCAAATTCTTCAATTTCAAAAGATTAAGATAATCCTAAGCTTAATCTTTAAACGTATACAAATGCCAATTTTAATTTTTACATGTAAATAATATATCAAGGAGATCAAGAATAATAATTTAAGCGTACCTACTACGTATTAAATATTTGAAGATATTATCTAGTTTTTATTTCTCTTCCTCAACTTCCCTTAATGAATCTTTCTTTAATTAAATGACCACGAGGTATAAAGACAGATTCATTTATTTAGAAGACGCTAGACGGATTAAATGACGCAATGACACCCTCACAAAGTCAAGCAGTATACTTGTTCCGTAACTCAACATTACGTCGATGCGGTTGTGAGCTGACGTAGAGGAATCTGAAGTCAGATGGAAGGTTGCTAGTATTTTTCGTGTCGAGATGTTAGCTAGAAACCACAAGCGTTGTTTTTAGTTCCATATTCAAGTTATTTGTATGTACAGTGTATCATAGAGAGTGTATAGCCGGTTACTGTAAGATTCAGACAGAACAAAAGGATGCGTGGAGAAGTTAGGAGATAATAATGTGGCAGAAGAGTAAATAAGTGAGATGCCTAGAAAGAGACAAACTGTGCCTATCCGATGTGCATACGTAAAGGCCGATGTTAGATATATCTTTTGATATACTACAGGCGTATGGCTATGATATGAGGAGTAGAGGCGGTTTTGTCCGCTCGGCGGGGCTACTCCGCTTTACAAAAGAAAATCTCTTTTCAACTGCAATACAAAGTCAAAAGGATGGATGACTTGGACTGGAAGAAATGAAATCAGAAATAGCCAGCTTAACTGATTACAAGTATACTCCAATTTCTCCACCATTTCTTCTTCCTTGATATCTCTAGCTCTTTGGGGATCGTCTCTCTGATTTCCTCTTATGCTCCAACATTTTCATCACACACTCAAACACACAAGTTCATTTACAGACTCTAAATCGTTAAGTAGTATTTACGTACAAGTCGCGATATTCTACAATTTCTGTCAATTTAATCTTTATATGGCAGAGTTGGAAATCTTCTTCCATGATCCTGGATTGAAGTAGTGCTTTTAATTATGTAAGATATTATACGAATCACGATAACATCTTCATACTATAAGCTTACACAGAGGGAAAGCACCAAAATTGCCAAACGGGTTTAAGTTTCAATATCTCACTTGAATAACTTTAGGCACAGCCCCTTAATTAATGAGTTGAGTAGTAAAGTAATAGCTTAAGTTATGTATGTAACTATTGTATAACCATTTATGTAATTGTCACATACAATACAAGATATAGCGACAGCGTCAGTATCTTTGTCTATGATTATGTTTGAGAGGGTTGTAATGTAATAGTATCTGCAGTTGCAGTAGTAATGAAGGAAATTGAATGGATGTCTTGTTACAGTTGGCATATTTGTGGATGAGGCTGACTGTTTAGTGTGTGCGTAGAGGAATGCATTGAAGAATGCATCAAGTTAGCAAAGGAATGCAGTTGTGAAGAATGAACTGTCAGGAGAATAGATCAAGGCACATTTAGTACAGGTAAATAAGTGAGTGCCTCTAAGAACCCCGTTTATAATATTATTACAACAGCACTGCATCCGTTAGTAGATGCCTTACAGAAAATACTATTTCCAGAGACAAACAGGTGATTCTGTGGGAGAAGAAGGTTTACATTTATATGGGTATATAGGTCCACTCACATGTTGAGTCCTGTCATGTGAACCAGAATAAAAATGTGTACAGATGTTTTGTGTTATTACTTATGGCCAGGGACGAGAGCTGGAGGGTTCAGTAGGCAGGAGAGGAGAATCCGATCTCATGAGTTCTGCTTGTTAGGTAGACCCAGTAATACAGTCATCATTAAATTAAACACTTTTACCTCTTCTAGTGGGAAGAATGATTATCATAAACATAATTTAAGAAAGTGACGGTGGACGGGGGATGTGCCCGGACAGAGCAGTGTAGTCTATAACGAGTTCAGGCATTCAGGTGGAGATTCTCCAAGAGTCAAAGTCATCTCTTTCAATTTCAATGTGACAATTGAGAAGATGAAATATGGATTCCAGCAATGCTATGGAGGGAGTTCTTCTGTATCCAAGTGTCAAGCCATGCCATTGTTACGAGAATCTCTTTTGACGAAGTCTTAGTCACTGCAATAAGTAACTCGGAGAACTCCTATTTCGTATCTAGGGGTATGGAGTTATCGTACTTAATACTGAAATTTGGTATATGCAAATGAAGACATCATCATTTGAACTGTGTTCATGCATTGTATCGATGGTGTTGTACATAATTGTACTTTGTTTAGCAATCTATGATTAAGTAGTTCTTTAGTGAAATGCAATGGATAGATTGTGGGGATGATGGTGCAGAGGACGGGGATAGTGGAACTCTTCTGGCCTTTCTCACCCTCTTAAAAATTGGTCGGTGGTGGTGAGTGCAGTTTGTGCTGAAGTGGTGTTGCTGGCTGTAGCCCAAGGGAATACCAGAGAAAAACTCCTTTTGACTTGTTCTCAGATCTGACTGAGTCAGACAGACAGACAGAGAGAGTTGCTCCAAGAAAATAACTTGCATTGCATCGGCCAGAGTTTCTTCCATCTGACAAGGAAATGTGGAACACTCAACTTGAGCCAAATGTATTTAGTCGTAGCAAAAGTTAAGTCCTAAAGTTACAGGAGCATTCTTCATTGTTTCGGACACAAACCGATATGCATTTGCTTGGGAGTTGTAAAATGGCGATACGGAGTCAAGCAGGCCATGACTACAAGCAAGGCCATTTAAGTCAGGCCGAGTGGGGCACACAAGACAACCGAGATTTATCCGCGGATATCGAGACAGTGACGAGAGGAAGTGAGAGTAAGTGAGAAGTCGCGGGAACTACTCACATTAATAATCATTTGCAGGTCTTGCCTTGTGAACTGTTCTTAGTCCGGATGTCAGTCTAATTCCTTGTGAGAGTGCAGACGACCCACCGTAGTCCTTCCATTAGGGCTTCTTAGCAAGGATCTATATGTCTCCCGAATAAAACCGAGCCTTCTCGCATTTGCGTGCTTATCCGTCTATCTATTGAAGACTTTTGACTGTAATTTTTAACTTAATGGAGAATTCAGAAAATTGATGAGAAAATCAATCTAAACCCAACTGTGGGAGTAATAATAGAAAATTGTGGCCAGGAAAAATCACAAAAGTTGGAAAGCGAGCACAATCAAAGTTTCGGGAATCTCTCTCTCCAATGTTTTTGAAGATTTGGTGCTACGTACATGAAATATTTTCTTGAAGTTTGAAAACCATCATGTTGGCAGTTATTCTCCAACAATTATTGTAATATAATTCCCTCACATGTGGGGAATCCATGAGTTGCGGTTCAGAGATCCCGGTATTCGCGAGCGGTGACTCTTGTAGATGATCTCTCGCAATATCAGTGAGAGTGACAATCACAAAGCAATGACTCCTCAACTTCTTTCCATTAGTCTGGTCCTTCTAGCAGATAACAAATGAGCTGCCTGCACTCGACGAATTTTAAAACTCCGCTTCCCTTATTGTTCGTTGCTGATTTATCTTAAGTGTTCCCAATGTATGTATGTCACTGGGATGATACTCTCTGCCTGCATCCACACAATATAATAAATCTAGATAAAAACTCGGACCCGTGACGTGACTTGATGTCCCTGGGCACCTCACATGAATCCATCTTTTCATCTCGTCTGCTCAAAGGAATCTCTTATCTTGGCTTCTCTCTCGTCTCCTCTGTCAAGACACTAATGAAAAAGTTTCTGAAAAAGTTCAAGGGTTGACAAATTGCCAGCATTCCACACACTAACAAAGGATGTGCAAATCTTTACACAAAAGATATAATATCCTGCACTAAGAACAAGTCAGTGTGGACATCATATCAGAGCACTAATTTCAGTTTACTAATTGAGTCAGTCTGTGAATAGTGAATGAATATATTTACTGGCACGTATACATATTTACTCTTGCGATACAAATGGTCGTTATATAGTGCAGAGTGTAGGTATACTTTACTTTAGAAATTACATCTACGCTTTTTTGCGACATTCATAAATGAGAACAGAACGCTTAGCCCCAGTTCAACTTATTATAGTCGCATGCAGATTTAAGGCGTCTGGTTGGTCTTTACTAAAAAGTCAATATTTTTTCCAAGGCTTTTGATGCATTTTTCTAATGGGCAGGTTGAGTAAGAAGGGAGTTGTTAGGGGGAGATGAAGTGAAACTGGAACAAGAGAAAGTCCAATCACTTCAGTTATCATCAACGTCAACGTCACCCCGAAATAACGAAATTAACAAAACCGAAAAGTTCGGTGGCATTTGTTTTCATTGTCATTCATTCTTCCGAATTCTTGCGCTATAGGCTGATGCAAGATGGCAGCCAAAAGTAATAATAAATCGAGTGTCCTTATCGCAGAAACAAAACCATGCCGAACGCGTGTGATCGTGCACTGCGCCATGCAAATCATATTTTATGTTTATTATTCTGATATGAAGGTAAACAAAACGTATTGTAAATCTCGCCTTGGCTGTCTGAGAAAGGATTTCTGCAGCACTTTGTCAAACATGCAGAAAATCTGAATTGGTGATCGTTTATCTCTCTGCATGTTATGACAATCAAGTATCACTTATCCATCAGACTCTTATGCATTGTGTATGAATGCACATAGCTTTCAATCAAAATTATTCAATCAGAACGTGATAAAAAGCATCCATATGGACTGATAAAATATTAATGTTCTGTAGTTCCAATATATCACTTCTGTTATGTCAGTATACGGGTTTTTGAAGGTATTACGTTAATCAAAACCTGCATGTACATAGGTATCTACTATTTGTGTATTTGTATTGCGGTAGAAATGTAAATAAGATTGACACACGACTATAGTGACTTATATTTATTTATACCCACAGATTACATTTAGGTAATTGTTTGCCATTCCCGAAAATATTAGATAAAAATAAATGAGTGTATGCTTACTTGCTTACTTAGGTGTGTTTTGCGTATGACAAATTGTGGACACAGGCAACAAAAGATTGAATACTCATATCCATTCAAAGTAAACACCTTCATTATTATATTAAACTTTGAGCATACTATTTGCTATATATCCTGTTTTCTGTATAGTTACCATCTTTATGAATACCTAAATTATATCTTTAGGTGAGGTAAAATGCTAGGTCGAATGAATATTTGGATTCCTTAGTATATTGTCACTAATATTAGCCTTTGAGTAGATGAAGTATTAGTATGAAGGCTTGTTATGATGTATTGACTTATGAACATGTTGACTTGAGAGATTTCATGATGTATATTGTTATACATATTATTGTAACCCACACAAAAGATGAACTTATTGTTGTGCTTTGTAGAATGCTTGTACTCTACATTATTTTGGGTGTATATACCCAAGTGGAGAGATTTACTACTCTGCCATACTTATCTATGCATTTACTACTCACACCGTTGCACTTCAGTCATTGTTTTCCTCACCGAATGATGTCCCCTGTCAAAACAACCAACATATTTACTCTGCTTACGACGTCCATACTCTGAGTACACTAATCTATTTTACGTTGCCAGTATTTGGACTCGTGGCACCTTGTGCTTGGTTCATTTTGTTTTGTAAAGTCGCTCTTCATCGTCACAATATGACGTCTATTTTGTTGACTTGCACTTGTAGATGCATAGAAAGTTCCTACCTACGTCATGTACCTACTGTATTGGGTTCTGGGCATTTTGTTTGACCGGACTGAGTGGTCTAAAAAGGTCAAATTAAAACAACCGCTGATTTTTCAGTAATTTGATGCTAGACCGAACGGTACTTGACAATTCCTATCTAATTTATTCCCGTCGCAAACATATCCACTTTCACCACCTTAGCTTTAAAATTTTGAAATGATCCCTCCCAAGGTGGGGATTTAATGTTACGTTTTCTACGTCTTGACAGAGCGTAATTATTTCTAGAATAGAAACGAATTCTTATTAAGGAGAAAATTAACTCTGATTTTGTATTTTCGTCAAAATTGTTCGATTGGGGCAGCATCGGGCTATTACCTTTTACGCATCTTTCCTGTAAGTGCTAATGGAGTAGTAAGTCGCCTATTTGTGAAGTTCGAATGCAGTAATTTGAAAGCGGCATTTGGAGTTGTGTAGGAAATTGGGAAAGATTGCAATTTGTTAACATGAGAATAAGTTTTCCTGTTAGCAAGTGAAGTAGATACATATGTTACGGAATAGGTAGGATTGGCTCAATTAGTCTACTTAGCCAAATCGTCATTTCCTGTCGTCTGGGAAAAGTTTTAAATGATTTGTGAAGGAGCTCTTTGGCTGAAACCATTTAGTTTCCACTTTATCAAATGCAAACCATTAGATTGTCAGGTATGTCGTTCCTGATAAAGAACTAGACGCACACGCTTAATGATGACTTGCTGCGGGATCTTAAGGCGTGTGCTACTATGCTTAGGCACTGCTATACACAACTCATACATAGTAATACTATTAGTGTATTTAGTTCATTCCAGTGGTATAGCTAGGCTGGGCCTAGAGATTATCTATATGTGTATGCATTAGGCGGCACTAACAAGGTACTAACTATATTATTATCTATGTATGCAATAAAGAAAGTCAATGGGGAAATAAAGTCAGTTCTCTGCCTGTCTTGCGGTTTAGTTTGACTTTATCTGTCGGGAAGTCATGCGAATGGGGAAAGAGGAAATGACAAAGTAATGCGATTTACTAGAAATGTGTGTTTCCATGTGAAGTGCTAGATTTTCCAATACTCGATCCAGAAGAACTACCTTATGCTGTACTTATATTATATTAGTAGTATCTTATATATAGCTGGATATAGTTATCATATACTTAGTATGTCTTTATGTATAAATAATACGGAAACCAATTGAGTGCTCCAATATATCACTCCTTGTGTCGTTAAATGCCAAGACTGAGGCAGGGAAGTGAAGTTCCAATGGATTTGTCGATTGGCAAAACTCCGGCGTTTATTCGTCGGATGTCACTCTGCTATGTCCCTCCGAATTTTACGACGTATTTTATTTACTATCTATTAACATGGACAAACTGCCAATCGTGCCAACGACGAGTCTCTTTCTTCACGCGTAACATGTTTAGACAAAATGTGAATAAGTTATTGTCTACCAATTAAGGATGTGATAGTTTCCGGATGTTGAAATAACGAATGATTTGTGTTGTTTAGATGCCTGTGGCCTGTCAGATATGAATCACATAGAAAGTCTTCAAGAGAAATCCCAATGTGCACTCGAGGAATACTGCCGCACTCAATATCCTAATCAACCGACTCGTTTTGGGAAATTGCTACTGAGGTTACCTTCACTGAGGACTGTCTCATCACAGGTATATTACGTACTGTACAAAATAATCCATTTATTTTTCTCTTGACGCACTCTTCTCTCGACAAATTACACATTCAGCCTTATTCTCTGCTGCTTTCACTCGCTCCTGCTCCACTCTTTCATGCCAACCATTATTGGGCTTTACACAAATGGGATTAAATTATATTCTTCCGCGATCTCTATATTTATCGACACATTTTTTGCGGCGGTATATGCTTGTACCATTAAATTAAGTACAACTCAAACCATTACTCAGAATTATATCTTTACTAACTTAATCTATTCTTTACTAACTAAGACTTGTTTCATGAATAAATAGTACAGGGTTCGAGGAATTAACTTTCACTATAAATCTTTTGCCACTTTCTCCTCAAAATGAAAACTCATTTCGCCTTCGTTGTCACCAGAGCAAAAGTATCATTCTGTGGGAAAAGGTATTTTTTCCTGCCAGCCTAATAGTGGTATGCTCAAAAACTGAATTTTATTTAGATGGTGAAAGTTGTGTGGTTTGGTACACTTTCCTCGGAGCCTGTATAATAATATCTTGAGTTGTAAAGCATAATTTCTTGTGGAAATACTGCCGTGGGTTGCTTTGACTTGGTGCTATTGTGTTTGTGGGGGGGATTTGGTGACGGTGAGCTCTATGTGCATTATTGTGTTGTTAGTGGGAATTGAATGAAATGTAATTGTCGGGAGAGGGGAACACAAGAGAGAGAAATGTTTATTACTGTATACTGTTAAGTAAAAGCAACAGAGCCAAGGTTTAAGATGAGTATGTATAAGTGTGGTGGGAGTGAAATCTAACTGGTTCTTGTTTTGTGTTTAGGTCATCGAGCAACTGTTTTTCGTGCGTCTGGTGGGGAAGACTCCGATCGAGACGCTGATTCGGGATATGTTACTCTCGGGCAGTTCCTTTAATTGGCCGTATATCTCGAGTATGTGACAGTCACTGACATCTCCAGTAGTCCTCGCTCACGCCCACGCTCTTGCTGCCCAACAACTGGCCTCGTAGTTCTCTCTCCCACCCAAAGCCACTCATCCTACTAGAAGTACTCAACCTGATAGACCGTTTATATGTACATTGTGGTGGTTTCTTAGCAAATACCAAATAGCAATACTGATCTATATAAGAATCACCCTATCTACATAATTTATACTATATACTTACAGTAGTTACATTCACTCGTCGAAAGTATATCAAATACCTTCCTTATACTCTCTAACATATATTACACATACCTATATTAGTATACTTACACAAACAGCTAATCTTGTTACGTGTATCTCAAGTCCTTACTCAACAATAGGTTCCTTCCCATCTGACATCTCCGATTCGCTCCTTTAATTCCCGTGCTCTTAAATACATTATAGATGTTCGTGCAATGCCATGGGTAAACAATTCTTCAGAAATTGCAATTAACAAGAATGCATGTCGCTGAAAGAAATGTTGGTTTCCTACTTGTAATCCATTGAAACTTGGTAGAACCGCTTGGAATTCAATTAATCTCCTAAACATTTAATTCCCTTCTTCCTCCGGTCTTCGCCGCAGCAGAATATTAGAACGGAATTTCTTCACTGCTTTGCAAACAACAGTGAGGCAAATTAATTCAGATTCCCCCAATCCTGTTCATCGTCTTCTCTTTCCGTTTGAAACGTAATTTGTTAAAAGCTCCATTTCACGAATTTCTGCAGATGACAAAAAGGAACTGCGTGCTTCCTTTAACGGCGAATTATCTGTATTGCAGGTTTTTCTATCTATTTAGCAAAAGCAAAGTTTTGATTGTAGGGCTACATGAAATTGTTTCGGAGATTCTGTTAGGTAGGACCTATAGGTATGTTACTCATAATGCAAAATAACCTTAAGAATGACGATTCGAGTAAAAGTTGTCCCATTCGTCTGGCCTTCCTACATAATAAGCATTTACTACTAGATAAGCACGTGTAGATATTTTTAAGTGTTTTGAGTTCCTGTCCGTTAGTCGGCAAAATATAAATAGTTAATGGCAAGGCTCTCTCTAGTTCTTGCCTACTCAAATGAATGCTACTTACAACCCAACTGTGTTTAATGTATAACTTGACCCGTGTGAGTAACCATAAAGTAAATTGATCCGAGTGAGTGCGTGTCGTGGTTGCAGTCTCACTAAGCTCTGATTTGACATTGTGTAGTAGTCAATAATAAATCAGTGCAGCACAAGATTTTGCTCAGTTAAGTCATTTATGTCTTTTGTGCGTTGCCACTTTTAATGCGCAGAATATCATCAAAAACCTACAATAGATACAATTATTGCCTACCAGCAAATTCTACTATTTTGATTAAGTGTAAGCAATGAGTTGGGTAATTATCTTTTGTGTCCACGTGTTTGTTTGTTTTAATTAAAGAAATGCAAATGACGGTATCTTACTAGTAAAGGTATTACTGAGTATATCGATGAGCAATATTAATGAAGTAGTCACTGCTCATTGTTAGTGCAAAGCTTGCCATAAATTTGAATTGGATTTTCCTGTGTTGATCGAAAGAGCAGCTGAAGAATTTTAATTCCCCTCTTCTGCCTCTCCCCTTCATTTGTATTTAAATAAAGACATGAGATATAACAATTGAAATTCAGTATTGAATTAGGCAGTGCTTAAGGGTAAGTAATTATTAATATTAATAGATACATGGAGGGATGTGTTGATATTTGAGTGCAGAGAGGAGATGCTCACAAAATGTTGGACAACTGTAGATTTAAACATTTAATAACCTTAAAGATATACCAAACGTCTAGAAATACTTAAAGATGATGTGACAGGAAGAAAAGGTTGGATAGAGGCAAAAAGCAAGACTTAGTCGTGTACAGAAACATTTTAAAGTCTAAAAACAATTACAGAATAAGTAGAGAGGTATGTATTAAAACAGTTACTATTATAACGTATAATTATAGGTATAGATATAACCGGATATTATTTATTGATTCAGATATGAACAAATACAACTGTGTATATAAAAGTACATATTGCAAATATTATATCACATTACCCACAATGGTGTATGTACATACAATTCTGTTTCTGAGTGCATCAGGATAATTTAAATGACATGCAGAGTGTTTACGCATTAATTAAGTGCATGAAGAACATTTTCGTTTTCATGTCCAATTGACTGTTTCATCTTCAAACAAAATTAGAAATTAGTAGCTCTCATTTAGCACTTATTTCAACCTCACCTACATTTAACAAACAAGAGTTGATTAGATGGGCACACATTTACAGCTACTATTATAACAGAAAGACAAACAAATAACTATACAGTGAAAAATGAACAGCGCAAACACAAGTTAACATTTTAAGATACATTTTGAAATTGCGAGTTAATCTGCGTCGTGATATTTTATTTGACTGTGTAATACAAATTCGAAATTTTTGAGTTATAATTTTTTACAAAACGCCCTTGGTAAACCATTACTAATAGTAGACATAAATTGAGTAGATTGAGGGGACTACTTATGATTAGTTAGTGCTAAATCTATATGAATTGCATTAATTAATTTGCCGCGAGAATTGTGGGCTTAAATGTTCGAACATCACTGCCATATCCCTGAAAACTCTCCATTTTCAGATATTAAAATGTGCTCTCCAATAATAAACACAAATTAGAACTTTTGACTTTTCATATAGATTTCTGGTTTTACGAAAGAATGAAATTGACTTGGATCTAGCCAAGATGTATACTACTGAAATAAATCTTAGATGAAATGTTATTGTTACTAATTTAACTATGTGGTGCTCTGTTAGACAAAACTATGAAAGGCCTACTGCAAACATTTAGCCATCCTGTCCTAGAACGAAAGATAGAAGTGAGTACCTACTATTTGTGCCTAGGCACTTAAATTAATAACCGCAGAAGGGCACTCTTTCAGTCATTTAAACATAATAATTATTATAATATCAGGGCAGGTTGGATGATACCGGTAATTAGTGTAGACTCTGTCATTGTGTACTTATACATAGGTCATGTTAAAATACGAATAATTAGTAATAATGTACATTAATGGTAATGCATGTGAAGCTGATAGATTAATAATAATTGTAATGCATCTGCAATCAGTCTTCATTCAATCATTAAATGTTTATCGTCATTTTAAATAGCAATCTAACTAGGAATAAGACACTTTTACTTTGTAATGTAATTTCGTGTTAAATGAGTTATTTGTTCGTAGAGGGTAATCCTGTGCCTCTGCTCTGCCTACCTGCATAATCCTAATTATAAGTACAATTAGCGATAGAAATTATTACGTTCTTTTATAGAAAGCCATGTAATTTTATGGAGCCCATACTCTCTATCTCTCCAGATGATATCTTTTGTGAAAATCTCGAACCCACGTTGGTATTTTATTTGTTGTTTGCTCGTTTATTTTGTAATCTGTGTTTTTATGATTTTAATATTCTTATTATTTATATGTAAGTAGCACATCATCTCTAGATCGTTTGTTAAACTTTTGTTAAATTGTGTGTCTATGATATTTCGGTAGAGTTAAATGATATTATAATACCATCTTTACCATTTATTCAATGTACATGTAAGTAAGACTTGATCAAGGCAGCCGTCTCTTTGATTGCCTTTCGTTGTTGTGTGAAAATACTAGACGTAAGTACATATATCTATACCTACTCAGTTGCAGCTCACAGCCATAAATTATGTTTCAATTTCAATGTGTAACTAAATATATCAGATTAGTAAGTAGACAATGTATTATTGGCAAAGATTGGTGTACATCAGTACGCCAATATTTGAGCAGCACAAGTAAACAGCTACCAATAGATGATAAATAAATTACTATACATACTTATACTGATCGTATGTAATCCTTGCAAGTGTGAGGTGTGTGGTAGGACATTGTAATGTGTATTAGGTATGACATTACCTACCTATATACTTGACAATTTAATTCGCATATTACATGTGTGTAATATTATGATGAATATTGTATTTTGTTCATCAGGTGAGAGAAAATACCCATAATAAATGATCTCGAATTTCTTGCTTTACACAAAAACATCTTTTGGTTCTTATTCATGCATATCTTATTCATATCTATACAGACAATCTGTATATTGTCTTAAGTACAATAAATATATTAGATATGTACAACAAAGAATATCATCACGAATCTACATATAAAATACAATCGATTCTGTCATTCCATCGGCATTCAACACAGATTCTTTGAAGAGACAAATTATTATCTTTTGTCGCACGATGCAAGTCTTTGAATTTGTAATTGGATGCCATTTTAAGCCGACGAAGACGACTTACGTAGAGGACTTACACCTTAAAAGTGTAAAATTACTCGCCTATGCATATGACACTGGACTCTATGTAGTGTTTGCCACTAATTGGATTTCTATTGGGTGGCAGAGGCCATTGAGGGCAAGCACGACCAGCTATAATATATACCTGACCAAATCGAAAGTGAACCCGTTCGGATGAAAATGAATAAGATGTTCATGTATGGATTCACACAGCAAAGTCGGTCAGCCACTTCTGCCTTGCCATGCCAGTTCAATTAGGTAGCGACTCCCTTTCAATGTGTATCATAAAGCTTTGTACAATATTAGCTACCCAGGCAGGTAGCAAGTAAGTAGCAAAATGAGTGAACGGTGAGCATATTTATGCCAATACTAGTCATCTCCTGCAAAACTTACCAAAACTACTTACCTATACCTTATCTTATACATTATATCACTACTATAAATAAAATCGTAAGAGAGTTTGCTTTGGAATAATGGAATAAGGGTGATTTGGAATAAATTCGCTTATACGCAGGCGCTAGGGACTTATACGTTTAGTGTTTAATATTCTGAATTCGTGTTACCAGGCTTGCGCGGAAGTTTAACATATTTCAACAGATTCAACACCTACTAGCATAGCACATGTGCAAGGCTGCCGCTAGTATTATATATAGTAATAATATTATCTGTACTTCAAAGGAGGACTTTTATTTTTGGACGGATCAATATTTATCACTTTATCGCCAAATGATGCCCCAAATACAAAAATATGATTTAAATTTTGACAGATGAGTTAATACTTGAAATGATTGTGTCTTTTTTTTATACCATTGTATCAGTATATTGTAAGTTTTCATGCATGTAAGCAAAATTTCTAGAATTGAATCGTTGTATATTGTACGTAGTAGTCGTAGAATAGATTATGATAATATAGTCCCTAAGGCATATAATATTTAGTTAGTATATAACGAGCCCGTCAATTTACCCGACCGTAGCAGC
>JABASH010002518.1:0-19796 GCA_019776445.1 Tomocerus maximus | reverse complement strand
GACAATAATGAACTGCTTTTTCATGACGTCAGAAGCTTCTTCAAAGGACTTTACAGTTAGTATAAATGAATAGTGATCGCCAGCTTATTGTGGGCTATTGTAATGAATATTTATATTCGACGAGTTATTGTGACGAATTATGTTTACTTTCTAGTTTGGCAGATATATTATAGAGATATTTAAGTATTGCATATTATATGTAATAAACAGCCTTATAAGTAAGTACAGGTAAAAGAACTTGCATTGCCCTATATTTTCGTAGTAAAGAATAAACGATGAGCAGCATCCATTGAAAATAAATCCAAATCATAATATTGTGATGTAAGTTGTCATTGCCAAAGCGCAATAATTCTTCTTTGGGCATCTTACTCTTTTTTAATAGATGTGACATTAAATTAGAAAGCGCTACTTGCTAATAGTATTGTAATGTAATCAGATGCAAATACGCACACGAGATATTCTACACTTGTAAATCTTGCAGTGTCCAGTCAGCAAATCATGAGTTTTATCAGTTAGCAAAAATGACCTTTGATGGTTAACCAAATTATGCGCTAATAAGCAAGCCAACATCGAGGAGATTGGTATTAGTCTTAAGTATTAGTATATTGAATACGGATTGCGGAGTATGCGGAGTTCAACAGAGAAACAGAATGATTTAACCTATAACTGCACCTATTATTACTAGGAGTAGTAAAATCTATATGCTTATCCCTGAATTTTTGTGTTACCATATTCTGTATACAATACTCTGGTATTTAAATACAAATAAGTAAGTGATTCAAATAATTGTAACAAAAAGTTGGAAATCATAAATTGTCATTAAATTATTTAGAGTAATTAATACAATTCACAATTGACAGTCATCTCAACACATTTATTTCAAGTGCTTAGTTTTGAGCATGTGCTATAAACGAAGACTCATAACACTAGAGAGAAAAAGGATTACTCTTAAAGATAAGATGGGTGGATGATACAAACTTAAGTAGGAAGTCTTAAATACATGTTAAAACGCATCTTACATAGCCATATCACACTTATAGTTCTGAATCATTCTAATGATTTACAAGTTTTATTAAAGATCCAGCGTCTCAACTTGTAAATACTGTAGCAAATCAGAAAATGGCTCAGGGGAGTAATAACTATAACTGCCACTAAAGATGTTGCGAAAGCTCTCAATGGACAACGTTTCCAATTCAAAACAGAATAAATGAATTCCTTGTCTTCTCTGTATTGGCCACCGGCAGCCTCATAAATATATCTGATACAAATTCACAAGATATGTATTGATTAATCTATTTGGCAGTAGTACGTAGTAGTAAATAGTATTGTAGTGGTAAATGGAGTAAACACTGACTATTCAGTAAACACGAATAATTTTTATAATCATCCAAAGCATTTCAAAATTACGCCCACATCCACTTATACTTCTTCACATCACAACTGCACCCTACTATATGTGTGGAATATGTGAGTAAGTAGGGCGTATTCTACAGGTTGTTTGTTAGTGTATCGTGTTATGAGATTTTTATGAGATGCCCACATTCACTTAATTTTAAATCCAACGAACACACTTGGTAGTAATGGGGAATTTTTTTATCCATAATTAAAAATTAGAAACTTACGTAAAGACGCAATAGACGGCAACCACAACAGTTGGAAATATGCAATGAAATAACTTTATACGAACTGCAGATACCATCATATCCAGTAGAGCCATAACTGTAACCATTCCATGATAAATGTAATGACTCCTGAATTTCTCACAATCTGAATTAACCGTATCTGAATTAACGGAAAAATATAACATTAATATAAAAATTCACATTTCCATTCGTTGTACTTGAATAAAGAGCATACTGCTGCAAATAGTAGTATACATAACCTCCTTCGATTTCATACTTAAGTAATATGCACAAATGTAAGTAAATATTTGTTTGTAAAGAAAGATTACGTACTTGGATTGTAAACAACCAACCAATAGCCTCCAGCAACTCCATAGGGCAGTAGATAAACAATACTAGCCATGACCCATATCACTTTCTGGGAGATGTTGATTGAAACCGGCGTACGCTTACGAATTTCAACTGCCTCAGACTCCTCGGGAACCTTTTCAGATTTGTTTTTGCCATTTTCTACTTTTATAGCATTTAACTCAACGCTTACGCCAATCTCGAGATTAGCAGTTCTACTTGGCTTGTTAATTAAGTTCCGTTGTGCCCATTCGTGCATTAACATGAAAAATGTTATAACTGAGTACGCAGTTTGAAATAGGTAAGACCAATTCGTCAGGAAAATAAAGTACAGTTCTGACTGACAATTAGTGGAATAAATTAGAGCAGTGACAAACGTCAAGCAGTAGATAAACCTGTAAAGTAAAAACCATTTGGATGGTCCATGGGTAGTTTCATCTTCGATATCAAATGATTCCCACTATAAAGTTAAAATTATTACGCATTATACTACAACGAGATGTATATAATGTTCAGTTTAAACTTAAGTTTATGTTTTTATATGTGCTAATAAATGTATTTATGCATCAATACCTGACTTTTCCAAAAGTGCGTAGGATGTCCATTGCTAAATTCAAAATCACTAACAAGTCTTTTATGTAGAATTTCAGGCAAGCGGGACATTCTTTACATTACGGGTATGGTGGAAAAAAATATGATTTAGTGACAAATACGAGTGTTAACAATTAAAACAATTTGCTCATTTTAGCTAATCAGAACTGTGTGCACAAACAAGGAAACAATAAAATATTACGCACTGTTATGTGTAAAGGTACTTGGTGGACAAAAATTTTATTTGAGTGGGTAATGTAAATATTTCTGTGTTATAATGTTTTGTTGGTGTTCAGAAGCTAACTTATAACATCCACCTATAGACTACATAATTGAGTCACAATTGGAGCTATGAAGGGTAATTTAATTTGCTGTCATTTTACATTATCAACCTTTTCCTACTAATCTAACCACACCGAGTAAACAGAACGTGAGTCAATGCAATGAAGTCGTAACTTGTTCTCTTTGCATGATGTATGTATGTGCTGATTGACTCTCTCCTCTATTCCATATCGTTATCCCAAGGACAGTCGAAATAAGCACAGACAAATGTAAATGTGCAACAGCTGGATAATTAAACAATGAGCAAAGCACGCTATTTAGTTCATGAGTTGCATGAATTACTCCTACAAGTATTACATGTTTGAAATATTCATAAAGATATATGTATGACAATTATCATCTATGCAAATGTTTTACATTTGGCTGGCAGGTTGGCGGTTATAAAAAGGTGAAGGAACGCGTGTTTACACTTCACAGAGTATCACGGGAAAGTTGCCAACAGAACACTGAACGCAACCTTTTTTATACCATCAAAGCTCATCTATAGACACAGAGAAAACAGCACAATAGAGTTTCCCTTTTACATGGATTCTTCCCATACAGTTACCAACATTAATATTCAGACATTTGCAGTCTTGCAGATGTCCAATTGGTGAATCGTTACTGTATATTCCCTGATTAATTTTATAACCTTTGCACTTTCAATAAACTAAAACAATAACTTATAGTGTAGTTAAAATTTGAAATACCATTAAATATGACTAAGCAAGTGGTACAAACAAGTTTAATAACAGTTGTGTAAAAGTTTCATGACTCCCTTTATGATATTTAAGTGCAGATTTGAATCACGTGGAAGGAATGACATAAAACCGAATCGTATTGTCATACATGTCCTAATAATGTTATAATATTATGGTAGGTAATAAGTGGCAGTTGTAACTTCAGGGGTGATAGTATTGTCATTTTCTTCAAGTTGGATATTATAAATTATTTTTAGGTAGTCTTGATTTGTATGCACATGCATTAACAATGAATTTATGCATGAGTTGTTAATATATACACTCTACATAGACAGATTAATAAACCGAACGTTTTCGTGTTCTTTGCAGTAGGTACATCAGTAATTTATTAACTTGTAAGAAATGTATCTCAATAAAAGTCACTTATAGGTGTACATAAAGCCTTAGAAAGATGTATTTCATATACCAAATGTCTACACTAGTGGGACTGTGGGAACTGGGTAGGTACTTAAGTAGTTATAGTTTATAATTGCCACATAGTAAAAGTTAAAATACTTACATAGATGCAGCTATATAAAGCATCAATTTATTTGTAGTAGTTAGTGTTCCTCATCAAGTGTGTCTTAATTGTAATACAATGTATATAGTATTATTTCGTCTTAACCAGATATTACAATTCCCCAGCATTTGTATTGTAGCATTTCTAAAGTGCTCGTCTCGTCACTTAGAACATGAAGAAGTAGAAATGTATTGATAACTAAACCTGTAGTAAAGAAAGTAACTCAATGTATTTCAATAGCATGCTGGCTACTGGAAAACAACTTTAAAAAATCCTCAACGTGTGCAGGGCTTGCATTTCAGCGTAGCCGAGCCCCTTCTTCAGAAATATAAACTTAACTTCACTATCTGCAAATTATGATAGCACAATAAATGTTTATATGGAGTGGGTATCACAGAGTAAACTATTTGGTGAATTTTTAAACACTGCTAAATTTTCTTCGGCTTGTTTTCATTAAAATAAATCGTCTATAAAGTCTCTACTTAGATTATAGTAGGCTAAGATTTAGAACACAACTCCAATTTTATAGAAGTTACAATTCTGTCTGACCATGAATTATGAAGTTAAAGTTACTTCTCTCTTCTCTTCAACTTGATAGATTCAAAAAGATTAAGTTTATACTCATGTGAGAATTAATAGAGTTCAGGGCTAAGTAAGTTCAACCTGGTTGCAGTCTGTGCGTTAACATGAAACTATTTAACAGCTTTGTCTCATGTTCCATTATATTCCCCCTGAATTTGACGGTTGTAAACTTGTAACCTTGTCTTCTAAAGAACTCTCTCTTTATTTCACTACGCACTACTCATACTGATGAAATCTGTCCAATGTCTATTGTATAACCTTTTAACAATTAACTTTAAGTAAGAGATGGAAGACAAAGTTTATCGGTTTATTAAACCGGGCGCAGTTAACAATTCTACTGGCAGGGTCATTTTTCATCAAGTCAGATCATCTTTGAGTTTTATTAGCTCTATCTACAATAGAATAATTGAAGTACTTATTACTATGAGATGTAATATTATGTCTTAATTTGATGAATCTACTCACAAGTTGAATGCAACGCTGAGATTTCAGCTTAATGCTTCAGAAAATCTATTTATGAATATAATATTAATATTATACGTTAACTCATCCTTCAGCCTGCTGACAGATGGGATTTATCAATTAGAATGCTTATACGTAGACATAGTCTAAGTAAGCAGTTTATATTACCTAGCACAGTCCTTAACCTTATCTCTATTCATGTTATATCTGTATGTAATGTGTGTCTGTAACTTATTGGATGTATCAACTATAATATTATACCGCTAATGTTCTACATCATAATTGTATATTATTTATCTATGGATGTCTGACAGTCTGAAGTGTATTTCTTTTTATTACTGTTCAGAATTTTAACTCGTTGCAAACGAGCTGATGAAAGCAGGACACTTAGTACAACAACGTTGAATAAGACAGAGAACAGATACCAGCTCTGTACACTGCAAATGAAAAACGACATCTCTAATCAGTCACAAACTAAAAGCCACAGATGCAGAAAACAAAAACAAAAGAACGAAAAATTGTGAAACTAATAATTTAATAGTAAACACATACACAAAACCAACCCGTTAAATAAGGAATTGACAATTCGTAAGTCAAAGAACGTTGCAGCTACCGTTGAATTAGCAGCTCTACTAGTATTCAGTAATTTATATGATGTTAGGTTGTTACTTGTTACATCAAAGCAAAATCAAACCAAACACATTATCATTTCACACCATTCATATAATCTAGAGTTTGTGTTCGGACTAATTCACCTATTCCGGCAATAATAACATAGAATATAATTATCGCACGTAGCACAGCACAAAAGTATCAAGATTCGCAGATAATTGTTACAATTTACAAACTACATAATACACTATTACATAATTGTCATTTCTTATCGCCCATATACAGATATTTCACAAGCTACTTTATATTCTGATCACTTTAGCTGAAATTTGGAGCAACAATGAAAAGTTAATAATAACTAACAAACAGATTACAACAGTGTAAGCATACAGATATTCACATACAAATACGACTAAACTATAGGTAATTAGGTAAAGCAGGTAAACCACTCAAGAGATTTGTATAACTTTCCATTTCAATTCGCTAACAATCAAGAGTGATGGAAACATGTGTAACTCTAAGATAAATAAAGTCGCTTTGGTGTTTCATGGTATCTAATACTCTAATTAATTAAGTAGCACTACTAAATAAGTATTCATGAATGAAATTTACAAGAATATTTTGACATGCCAAATACACAGTTAAATGTAATTTTTGCCAGATCAGTTTTCTTTTCTAAACGCGACACAATTGGGTTGGTTGAGTCAATGTAGTAATATCCAAGTATGTTACTGGCTTCTGGCATGTAGTAAGTAGACTGGTAGAAATAATTAATTTAAATGATAAATGTACGTTTATGGCTTGTGTGTTCATTTAGTTCGATTTGTTGGCATCTATTGCTTTTAAATACACATACTTATTTACGACCAATGAATAAGTTATAACTATATCAAAGTAGCCTATGAACATACATTATTATTTAAATGAGCAAACGAATCCCCTAAATAACGAATACACTATTCGATAATTGTATATGATATTTATAATAATTAGTGATAATTATTGCTGTGAAACAATACCTCATTACTACTAAATTACTAGATAATGTCAGTCTAGCTTCTTCAGCTAGTACAGAAGAATAAACGGTAAAGAATAGTTCACATTCCGAATTTCAATAATCTAACTAATCATAAGTAATTAATTGTAAAGATTGAAGTACACTATAACCCTAATTTGTATATTATTACTTCAGCGACAAGAAGATTTCTGTCCTGTTCATTTTTGGTAATACAGCAATGTGATGTTAATTTTCGATTTATTTCAGGCGAACTTAGAACAGGAGTAAAGCAAGACTGCAAGTATAGGTAATATTATGTTAATATTAATAGCATATATAGGTACAATTGTGTCATTAGAGATTGAGACCGCCTAGGTCATTGTTGTAGCGAGTGGTGACGTAATCAGCAGCTATCGTCAGGTCACGAAGACTCTGTTGAAGCCCATTCAGATGATGATGGAAGGTCTCGGCCATGGTAGTAGAGTATTCTTCTTCAGCTTCCACGCCTGAGTCTTCATTTAGCTCGGAGAATTCTGTTGAAGAAAGAAATAGCATTAGTTGTGCCATACTTTTTTGTGTATTTATACAATTTTATTTGATAACTGATAAATAAATACAGGCATATTTAGGTCAATGATCTCAACATCGTAATCCCAGTTTAAACCTGATCATTATTTGCGCAACTCGAAATGACTTGAATGACAGTGGTGACTTTTCTTAGAATAATAATCTCTATTGAATCAATAGATAGTAAAAACTTGATTTGGCCATGAATGTGACATGAAATCTGACTTATACAAAAGAACATCTTGCATCACTCGGCAAATAATCGCAAGTGGTTCGGGTTTACTTACAAGGTCAACAGCAAATAAACTTATAAAAGTCAACAGAAAGAGAGTTGAGCATGATGAAATATAATGATGAGATTGAGAAAGATGAGAGTAATCAACCGAATCTTAATTAGAAATAAATTTAAAATTACCAGTATCACTGGCAGAGGCAGAGGAAGTAGTAGAGACAGTTGAAGGTCTCCTGGCGTGACCTTTAACCTCTGTATTTTGAGTCTGAGGTACTTGAGAAAGTGACTGAGAGCTGGAGCTGTTGCTGCTGCTGATGACTGAAGGTGCTGAAGGTACAGTAGAAGAGCTTTGGACTTTTGGTACTGACTGAGCTAAAGATCCCCACTTGAGGTCATTTTTGACTGAGTTGAGCATTGTATAAAACTGGAACAGATCCACACCATTCAAATTGGCCATCAACCTCTTTCCAATTACAGATTCCTTATCCATTTCTTTCTCAGAGACCATAGATTGGTCGAATTTCATGTCCATCAGCCGGCAAGGAACCAAAATAGTCTCATTCATATCATCCACAGTTTGGACAAAACGGTCCATGCTTGATAGCAAGCTGCCATTAGAGTGATTAGCTTCCGACTGGTCCCAACGGCTCATCCGACGACGGGCACTGCCGCTATTGCACATGTTTGTGGACCTTGTTGTAGTGCTGTAAAGAAAAAACAATAACAATTACTAAAACAATCAAAGCATTGCTCTACGAGTTGGAATCACTTAATTAGAAAATCTTCTGTACTCAATAGAATGTTCTTTAACTACTTATGTTGCTAACAATTATTACAATTGCAATTCACTAAGAACGACCTTCTCTATTATCCAGTTGTAACCGCAAGACGTTTAGTATGACCTCTCACTTGGATATGTGTAATGTGTACTGTACACCTTACATCCAAAGCTTGACCACAATCCAATATAATATACTTGAGGTAGTAGTTTATGTATAGCTAGACAAGGACGATGAGGATTACTCATCTGCTCAAGAGCAGATTAAAAACAGACCTTTGAATGAGAGAAATCCTGAACTGTCGCAGTCCCTTTCGTCTCGACAAGCTATTGTTCAATAATTGACAAACAGGCAGGTGTATTTATAAAAAAAATTCTCAACCACCACGGGAGCCAGTTATTTGTACTTGTATTTGTTGGTACACAAACATACATTCATGTGATGTGATGTATAGCATACATTATGTTTTGTTTACCTACAAGTCTCTGCACTTTGCACCCTGGATTGACCAGCCAAACAACTATCGATAAGACAACAATCCTCTATTATCATCCCTGTACATACATCACATAATCTCATCTTATGCTATGCATCAAAAAATATTCATGTGAATTAATGATCATCATTTGTATAGCATAGGGCAAATGACATCAACCTATTCTCTATAAGTCTAGTATCCACACCTAAGCTAATGATACAGTACAAAATACAAATTACAGTACAGACCGCATAGGAACTAAAATATTAATAATATTATGTTGCCTTTTAGCAGGATTCATTGTCCACTTTTAAAGGAGTCACTTCAATGTAAAAGAACATTCACATTATGACACACTTATTTTGACAAAATAATAGCATTAGTATTGAGTCACTTTGTGATAATGATCATACATAGAATTGCTAATCAAAATAAGTAATGCTTGACTTCGGTCGGTTGTCAATTCTGCCATAGCAAGGCAGAAGATAAAATGTAGGCCGAATTTATTATTATTTATTGATTTTAACTGCTTTGCACTGGTATATATAACAGAGCTCATGTTGCTTACACATTGCAGCACAGGTTTTGCAATCCATGCCCCATCCTAAATTCAATCTATTATACGTATACTATGGCATTATTTTGGGAAGAAAATCAGGGCAAAGTACGCTTCAGCCAGCCAAGTGAGCCGAGTGAAAGTCGTCAGCTACGCCGTGCATTACAACTTCTTTTCTGTCGGCAAGTCGGCTTAGTCTAATATCGATTTAGGTACCTCTTCCAAAAATCCTACTTACTAACTTCCAATAAGTTAAGCTCAGACAAACCTATCCCAATAGGTACTCCGCACAAAATGAAAGGTAAGTGTCAATAAAGTCTTAATAGGAAAATAATGTACTGATGTGACCTACGCTATGACTCACACAATTATTGTATGCTACATATTTCTTATTATATAGACAATTCCAGCAACACACATAAACAGAAATATAAAAATAAAATGCAATGGGATGCCTTCACTAAAGACAGGCATCGGCAGGGCAGAGAGTACAAAGCTAGGTTTTGTATACATCCAAAATGATGAGAGTGAATGAATATAATTCATTACCAATATAAGATAATCGGAATGGAATGCCTTGCCAAACTTCAGATGTGCAGAAACACACTAAGCTGATGATTAATGGCAAGGCAAGATGTAGGGTACGGTACATGTATAGTGAATATTGACAACGAGTGGGCCACCGCGCTATGCTTTTTTAGATGATTGTCATCTCAGAAGAATTGAAGAATCTCCAATTACTATCAACCAACCGATCTAACTCTTGACAAACTATGATTAGTGTCTCAGTAGTTTATTGATGTATCTGGAAAGTTCAAGTTCAAAGTGTCAATTCGTTCTCGAAGGAAGGGCAATTAAGTGGCTTTCCTCCTCCATCATTATTATCTCAACAGCTACTATCGCCAAAGGATGTTAGTAATGATATGGACTGTGGATGCTACCCAATTAACATTAAGACTTAAGACGCACATGCATGCTTCTTACTGATTCAAACAAATTCTATATGTACTACTAAATAGTATTGAGATTGAGAATCGAGATTACAAACAGATTGTATGCACTTCATTCAAATATTTCTCAGCTGAAACATTCATAGTTCACATGTTAGATTAGAAATTCAAAAGTATATAAAAATGATTTGGAAATGCTCTGTACTTTTAGTACAAATGCATTTAGTTGAACTTCTTATATTTTATTATAACTATAATTTGAAGATCCGTTTTGTATTCAATGTCAGTATATTACAATATACCGCTCATCGTCTGATAACATAAAGCCCAAATGGCTCAGAGAGATAACTTTTGACTATACCTGATTATTATGCAAATGTCAAATGACTATAATAATATCTGCCGTAACTAAATCGTCAGATTTAAATCTCTTAGTCATGTGCATATAATTATTACCTGCTCAATGTCATTACTAATCTCTGTAAGAATTAATACATCTACAGAACCTTAATTTTATGACTATTATCTCATAGCCCACTGTAAACTGACATCAGCCTACATTTTTGCATGTGCACTTTAGCGTACAATATTATAATAAATAGGATTTATAAACCTACCCAGAGCTAACTACTAAACGGTTCTGTTCTGCTTCTGAATAAGGTGGGTGGGTTACGTCATCCAAATTCTTAAATGAGATTTGTTCACAAATGGAATTATGAATAATATAAGTAGTTAGTCCGATAACATTGGTTCAGTAACAAAAAAAAGGATTAATAATAATAATAATGAAAATAAAATACATGTTAATTGTTCATTATTTTGACCAAAATTGCAATGTCAAAGTAAATAAATAGAATTTGTACCACAAAACAGCTTTCGATGACATCCAATCCTGCATGGTTATTGGTGAATCAAAACTCCAAAGGACAATAGGAAGAATGAAAATACTTTTTTAGAATATGAAAACTTGTGTATTTTCTCAAGTGTCAACTCCCGGCAGAAGAAATCGGTTGTCAATGTCAGCTGCACTTCACACATGCACTTGGAGCATTGATACGTACGTATTATAATTTCGATTTTCAAATATATTTTACTTTCGTGTTTTTTAATTTCAAACTTCCAAACACGTTTTCACAGCTCCTTTCAACTCTGTTTCTACAGAAATTCAATGACAGGCAGACTTTGAAACTCGAAAACGAATAGTTTTCGGTCAATGGCTGATAAAACTACCAGAGTCGCGAGAAAGAAGACAAAACTAAGACAAAGACACTACAATAGGGTATTTGCAATTTTCACCGGATATTTAAAGCTTTGGTAAGTGTGTCTCCGCCTCCGCAAAGGACGATTATCAATATTCTTTCCGTACTATTGAACACAAATGCACCTGATACACCTTTATGATGCTGAGCGAGTGAATTTATTTGGCACTGCATCCATTCACTGACTGTGAGTAAGCGTCAGTTTGCTCGAAGCAAGTATCTCAAGAATGAAGAGCCTATTGCACAGTATGCACAGGTAGGTAGATGGATATGCAGACATACACACGTATAACGTAACATAAAAGTCCTCGAGTTAATATTTCTGTCTGTCTGTCTGTAGTAAGTACTAAGTGTACTACAAGAAGTTGTATGATTATCTGGCAAGCACTTTTAAGTTTGCATTGTACCGTTCTGTTTTGTTGTGCATAAACAATTCAATTGAGAATGGTTGGAGTAGGCAGAGCAGGGGTGCACTAGTCTAACAGCCTAATTGTAAGAAATGTAAGTAAACGCTTAGAGCTTTTTTGATCTTGCTGTTCAATGTCCATCGTCCAAAGTAAGAGAAAGTGTTCTTTAAGCAAAGGCAAGGCAAGATTGCGCGGTCCTTACACACTTTTAATGTTATTCAGAACAGATAATGTACTATTAGCACAGAAGAAGTGGTTTGGTGGCATTTGATTTCCTCTTCAATTTGATTAATTTGTGTTTCGTAGGCAAAGACTCAAGAAATTTTCACTTGTCTCACCAATTTCTTCAATTTTTAAATTGGCTAATGTACACAGTCTCGTTTGCCCCGACAAAAGTGAATAGTTTATATTGCTTTTAATGGAAGTCAACTTGAAAAGTTGGAATGCACTTCTGTTGACGTGGCTGGTGGCTGTTCTGACAAACGAGGAAACTGATTCTTTTTGAGCCAAGTCGAGGAATTAAATGTGAGAAATTGCAAGCACTTCTGGGTGTTACGTGTCGTAAATTGACTGTCAATTCCTCGGTCGACGATACTAGACTTACAAATTGAACTATAGATAAAGCTACAATCGCAGTCACTGTGAACTCGGCTTGGACTCGGTGAAGAATGATTTGCCTCTCTCTAAGTTGGGCTATGTAAGTATGATGAATGCAGTGTGATAGAGAAAAGCCTGTATAGTACGGGCATTTAATACACAAGCACGTATAGGTATGTCTACCTCTGTATGTGACTGTATGCCAATCTGTCCAACAAATGCCTGCCAAGTCACTACACCTGATGGAAGTCAGTTGATTGCAACTACCTGGCCCATACGAGCAAAATACACACAGGCTGTCTTTATAGATGCACTTCACATACACACATACACTTTGTATTCTATGTAATTGGAAATGTACCTGAAGTTGAACTCACAATCAGCCAAATAAGAAGAGATTGAATACCTTATGCTATAGTAGCTATTGCCTACACATATTATAAGCCGACTTTCTGACGTCCATGCAAGTCATGTATTATGTATGTAGACGTGCAACGTACTTCATGCATACTGCATACCGTAGCCGTAAGTTATAAGGAGCAGCAAATTCATTGAGATTATTATTGCAATCCCTTATACACTTGTCCAATGCATTTAGTATACGTAGCTTTATGTAAAGGTATTTAAATCCAAACTATAGTAATAATTTAAATATTACATCCCAAGACTTGCCTAAGGTAGAGTACATGAATATATATGAACTATATCCCTACTTGTGTGTAACCTAACTACTATCTGTGACCAAACCAGTTGTGTTGGATGGATTGGTAGGCACTAGTAATTATTATAGTTATTGTTAAACAGTTGAGTAGCTTAGGTATTCTTAAATAGTCTGGACTATAGAAAATCTATGTACTACTAACAGAGCAATATAACTATTTTCTTTTGATATGGTACCTGCTACCTACATATAAGTTGATACAATGTACAAAAAACTACTTTTATTTCAATCTGTAATCTTTGTTAAGAACTTGTGTTATTGTTATTATGTATAGGCATCAATCAAAGTAGAAGGAAACATACATGCAGTACAATTGCATACGATCTCGCATAGTAAAAAATCTAACGCTCAAAGTATCTGTTGTCTTAGATGTGAACTGGATAATGTAATGAGCGTTGAATGGTCACTGTAGTTTTCAACCATTTTATAACAAAGTGCTACATTGCCAACTAAATAAGACAAATAGAATTGCATGTTGAAGACGCAAAAGAGTCAAACAATAACAAAAACAAACTTCGAAAAACTCGGGTTGACTACATGTTTGTGTATTCCAGTTAATCATCTACTTTATTGGAAAATCCCCTTGAGATGAAACATCCTTTTTGCGCATCTCCATCTAAACTCCCACGTATTATGTCATGTTGCTACAAACGCAAACACGTTATTTAGTACCACAATTCCTAGTATTCATTACTAACTCCTACTAAGAATCCTTTGTAGATAAATGTTGATGCAGCAAAACTGTAGCCGGGTTTTACCTGACAATGATATTCTAAAACCAAATTGATTGTTTCAGTTCTTCTCAATACTAGTGAAATAAAACGATTTTGTAGTATCATATTATTATGAATACAATCCATGGGAATTATTCTTACTAGGTATTTGTGAGGATTCGGCACGAGGTGATTTTGCTTTGGTTATGAATTCAAATCCAAAATGCCTCACGATCATGACATAGTATTGAAAAGAGTCTCATGCGAAAAGCTAATAATCAGGCCAAACAAATATTGAACTTTTGGGATTGCACATCGTATGACCACATAAGCTAATAGTCTCTGGAGAAAACTGACTACTGCTGATATACAAAAAACAACGTTATCATTGTATCTGAACAAAGCAAATAGACATCATGCCACATTATACCTATGTATATATTACTCCTATTATGCCTCATTTCAATGTTATTTCCGATTCATTCTGATTGCATTGTTGTTTATAATCATGCGTTGAGAATGACCTTACTACACAACGATTTATGATAATAATACTTTAATATTGGTTTTACTGTATCTATTGTAATTTTGCTCAATATTATATGGATCTGTTAATAACATTGTAGAGAAAACCACTCGTTACTCGTTAGTCATTCAGCTACACCATTAAGGTGTCATAAAGATATAGCATTAACAGTCCATTTGTTTTTCGGATGATGTAATTTTGACGTCTGTATCTGTAGTTTGCATACAGCCCTACTCTTTGTAAATATTCTTACCTCCTCAGTCTTTACTATTCACACTTAGTTGTGAAAGTACGGTATTATAGTAATGAGTAATGAGTGAATGATGTCGGTACTCATTTATGTAGGTAATCGGTTGAAAATTTTTGTATGGCAGAGATAAACGGGTGACCAATATAGATATGGACCACCAGTCTGCGCACGTAGACCAATTCAACAGAAAATAGAAGAACATGTACGTTTTTACTAATACAGATCGGTTAATTAGACACTTTGTTTTTGCTTTCATCTATATATATAGTTTTTACAATTGGTACTATATTTATCCCTATTGCATAGGATCATTCATACGACCCATATCTAACGTTATAGCATCCTTTAACTCGTGCCAAATAGGAAGTTCCTTGTACGTTCTAAATCTAGACATACACTAGGATACTTATCTCTGGAACTATAAACCTCTTCTCAATGCTAAGAATCTAAAAATACTACACCTCTTAATACGCTTAATATGCTTAAGACTCTCAAAGTTAACATCCTTAGCCTTTACATGTTCTGGTTTTCCGCAAAACACTCACCTTCTAAAAATTTCTTCATTCTAAGTTGACTACAGCAGAAAATAAGGGAAATAAATGTAGGTATTTGTTAATTATCTTTTGTATGTGTATTTTCTAGAAGTTGTGATTTAGGCCAAAGAAGGTAACTTTCAGTTACCTTGTCTTAAGCACGGCAATGATAAAAATAATGGAATCTATGCAAATGTCTTGTTTCCACTCTCAATATTGTAGGAAAATGTCTGGGAGAGAGTCTTCTTGTGAATTAGGTTTCATGGGAACTTCATTGAACATTTATTATAGGACAGAACAATACAAAGTTTAATGCCTTAGTTGTGTTTTGTATTGTTTTGCCCTTCCTTCGCTTTTTGTCCACAGAAAAGTTTTTTGCTCTATTCATATGAATAAATCTTTCACATCAATCCAATCAGGAAAGGGTCGTGATGTCATTGTTATGACATGACTGAACAAAAACGTAATATTGAAGCTTTTTCAAATTTACAGTGGTTACAGTAGCAGACGGTTTTCAAAGAAGTCCTTTTTGTTAATGTTCTTAACTTCACTTGAGTAGCCAATAATGTTTTTTGGTTCTGCAATTATCGCTTCATTAGAAATCATTTACGGCAAGCAAACGCAGGGAATGCCAGATTCGTTAGATGATACTGGCTACGTGATTTAACCAAACAAGTAATAAGATGCTTAAAGAACCTCATTTGTTAGTGGCTAGTCATTTCGCTATTTGATATGCGTGAGTTGATGAGTTGCCTTGTAAGATTGTCGTATTTTAGACCTATCTCTCGCTGATTCACCACTTGACTGTAGTGCAATTTGAAAGGGAAGTCAAGGCTGCTTTTCAACTAATACAGCACTGAAGGAGAAAAGGAGAGGACTACAACTTCAAACTATTGCTCAATACAGCTAAATTAAGTAGTTAAAAAACAACACATCATGCAATATTAACGTGACGAATGAATGGACGCTAAGAGACTAGTGGTGTATCCTATTTAACTTTTATCACTAACATTTGAAACCGTTAATGTTGGTACTAAGCGAAAAATAATATTTGATATTTTCCTTATCTAAATCACCTACTTATTAAACACCTCGTACGATAACTGAAGTCTAATTCTAGATAAATTTGCGTTATTAATTCCTTCATTTTCCTTGCTGACTGTTAGACTGTCAGCATAAAAGGTAAATTTATGGGTTCAGTATTTGATGGGTTGGGTTACAGCTTTGATTCAACGCTTTGAATGGACACGAATGGATCGTACGATGGTGACGTGAGCCGGTAGACGAAATTCAGGACTAGGGTACATTTTAGTGCAATCCAAGGATTATTGATTCACAAGACGGGATCGATAGAAGTACATAGCATAGCTGGAATAACTTGGAAGAGGGAGGAAATGGAAACTTCAACAATACTTTTGCAAAACTATTATGACTCATCAATACTTGTAAGTAAATAGACTATTTTTTACTTTTTTTCTCCCTGTTCACCACCTGACCATATTCTATAAGAAATATGGTATCCAGAACCATATTATTTTAATGTACCTACATCAAATTCTGTAATCCAACTCTCGATGTTAAGCTTCCTTTGATGATTCGTGTTATATAGAGCTTGATATTAAGAGGATCAATTACTTACCAACGCTCAACATCAATAAGGACCATAAAATACAATATCAAACTCTTAAATGATCGCTTTAATAATAATGTAGTCATTTGTGATTAGTAGTTGACTACTTAAGACGAAAGATCCTACTAAACTTAATGCTGTCACATGATCCAATCCTTTCGACATCAATTTACTATACCATACAGAAGCCATAATTCAGCAAGAAGGTTCATCATACTCTTAGTATGTCTTATGTCTTCTGTTTATCCTATACTAGGTATCTATTCAGTACTCTTTGCACAATTTCATATAATTCTATCATTTACTTTTGCTGAATCTACTAGTGTGCACATATTTGTACATACATGCATTTGCAAACGCCACTTATACTACTTACTTGTAACAGTACCTCACTTTGGATTTATACACATATTGGATGTATTCCATTGAGTGTGGTGCTTACTACATGGGCCTACAACGATCTTTGTGTGAAGCAGTATCTTTCTGTTCCTTTAACATATAAAATAAGTAATACCAGACCAACAATAAGCTTTCGTAAAAAATGAGAGAGAGAGAAGAGAGAACATCACACCACCAGAGGAACTTTAGGGAACGCCTTCTGTTTCGACCAATGAAAATTCTGCTAAAGCTCATGACATCATTGTTTTAGCGGATTTTGCACTCCTTCCTATGCCCCTCTGCATTATTGTATAGAAAGCTACTATCCGAATGGTTAGAACTGCAGATATAGCATAGGCGAACATCTGCAATGTAATGCAGTGGTATAGGGTGGTGAAACGGTTACTCAGAACTTTGATCATACGATAAAATGAGTAGGAAAGCAGTAATTATTAGAGGACATGACACAACGTCCGTTTAACCTCTTCCTTTTATTATTATTTTCCAGGGCAGTGTTCACGGCTGCTTTTGTGGTTTTGTCTTTCTGAAGTAGGATAGCTCCTGCATAATGAATTCATAATCATACAAATTCATGCCAGCAATGAAATGTAGCTAAATATATGTATGTCCGTGAATATATAATAGCAAGTTTTCATTTGCAATGTTGACTTGTACACTCTAATCATTTTCGCCTACCTATACTACTTCTTTTGTTGGTTATTAAGGCGTAAAATCAGCAAGACCAAAATGAAATTGATTAGTGTAATACGTAATTATACTATTTTAGTTGAATATGTAATTACTTGTCAAATTAAGCACTGACGCTTCTACAAGGTTGAAAAAAGGACTGTGAACATTGCTACTGTTTTATCCGCTAACTAATCGGAAAAAATTAATGAGTATGTATTGTTGTAAAGACGGCATTGGCTACGAGAAAATATATAATTTGAAGCATAGTATACCATACACCTACGGTCTTCGTTATTTACAGACTATACGTGCATCTACATCTACGACGTGTTCTGTTCTCGATGATCTCTTTAGATGATCGTTGTAAGCTATGCTTACAATAACAATGACATATTATTATAGACAGAGTTGCGTCAGTCTAGCATTGTTGTTGTTTAATTTTACATACAAATGTCAGGGACGACCGACCAAGTAATCTCTAGCTATTAAGTGACCTGGCTCGCTGTTTTATTCACTCACAATTAACTCTAGGCAATAGGAATCACGTTTAGCTAAAGAAATGATGTAATCCCTTTTGTGATTATGTGTCATGACATGAGTGTAGTGTCTATTAGTGATATTCTAAAGGTGTATGTGTTTATGAGGAAAGAGGTTTGATGTGTGTTTGTGTATTCTAAAAAAGAAAAGGTTAGCCCATTCATATTTAGTGTGTTGTCATGACATGAGTGTAGTGTCTATTAGTGATATTCTAAAGGTGTATGTGTTTATGAGGAAAGAGGTTTGATGTGTGTTTGTGTATTCTAAAAAAGAAAAGGTTAGCCCATCCACATTTAGTGTGTATAATAATTTCTCCTAGATTCAACCATTATACTTTAATGGAAATGAGTTTTAAATATTTTTGCAAATGAGCTTTTCTTTTGCCTCCTGTTCCACTTTCCTTGAGGGTGAGTTGAGTTAATAAAATCTAGTCTGGCCATTTCATGTCAAGTCAGGTACGTAGTCTCTGGTTATTGTTTGGAATAAATACATATAATATGTAGAAGATGTTGCTAGCTGAATATCAGTGTCGTATAGTTGCTCTTTATTCTACTTCTACTTTCCCAGGTTAAATAATTAGGTTGTGGTGTCTGGTTGGGTTTGTTTCGTTTACTCAAAGTACGTGGAGTAGTTGGAGTAACATAGTTGTAAAGTCTGTCTGTAGCTCCTTGAATTTAACTCACCTCTTGTACACACATAACTACTTACTATGTACTAACTAACTCCACCAAGTATGATTCTCTGTCAGCAAGCATGCACACAGGTAGATCTACCTCACTCTGTTCGTTTGTACTTAATCTTTGGTTAAAGTAGAATGGGCATTGGTGTTGTAACGTCTTATCAAATGAAAGGAATGTGAGTGACTGTAGGCTTTAATTGGATAAGATCCAATTATATTCATCCACTACAAATTCAACAACAAAACATAATTTTTCAAATACACCTTTGTATTACTAATGCTTTCCTAACTGCAGTATACGTACTTTATGGTAATGCAGTTGCAGAGTACTACATTATTGCTCAGAATACAATACAATTTACAATAAACTGTTGTTAAAGAGCACAAGATTTATTTTACTTTTAATTGAAGTAAAATTCATTCGCAATACATATCATTACAAAAACTAACCTACTACTGACCATTACCACTAATTGAACTTATGAAATTAATGTATGAGAATATTTCGCCATATCCATA
>JABASH010002517.1:0-19797 GCA_019776445.1 Tomocerus maximus | reverse complement strand
TGTTACTCGTAGCTGTATGGTTACGTTTGGCTAATCATAAAAGATACTAACATTGTGTTTGTTTGTTCTTTAAACACAACTAGTCTAATAAAAACGTGATTTGAATTCGAATTTAGTTATTAATTCTTCGGTCTAAAAAGGAAAAATAGTTTCATTTGATACGCTTTGCTAATAATATTATTTTTCCTAAAACCAACATCTCAAGAAATAAAATCTCATTCTATAAATCAGATTTTTTTCTACAACCAAAATTCAATAACGCATTGGTAAGCATTTATCAAGTCGGAAATGGGTTAGGTCCTAATTCTGTAGTTGTACTTTAAGTATTCTATTATCACTCTGGTGAAGGGGGAACTAATATTTTTGAATTACAAAACTAAAATGCCTTACTTTAGCTTTATATAGTTTGCATTTTGCATAGCATGTTGCAAACAGTGTGGCTAATCTGTTGAAAAAGGAAAGAGGCTACCACGAAAAGTCGTGATAAATTGTAATCGCCTTACTATTTACTTAAATCCTTCTTTTTATTACTTTAATGTGCAGTACAACTTATTTTATAAAGTTTTATCCGTAGGACGGAAATTAATGTAGCTCTTAAAACGTCTGTAATATTTTCTTGTTGATTAACTACAGAATGTTTTATGTCATAACTAAATTGAAGTAGCGGAACGGTTATTTATTTGATATGATGTACAGTAGGTTTCCTATACATGCAAATGCAACATGCAAATAAATCATAAATGATACAAGCATAAGTAATGCAATGTAACATACTTTAAGTGCAGAGTAGGTATTCTTTGAGGAATAGTAAAAGAGTCAGAGCACATCATCCCGGACTGCACTTTCCTGAGACTGTCCTGCTCTAATTTTTGAAATGCGGTTATTTTTTTTTGCATGTAGCTTTATGTAATATTATGCAGTTGACTTATTTACATAAGTATGTGGATTAGCAGATGAGAATAAATGTTGCATTTTGTCTGCGAAAATCGCTCCACGGTTGGCTTACATATGTACAATGATACAAAGTACAGCAGAAATATTAGCAACAACAAAATTAACAAGAATAAGCAAAGCAATTCCCACTGTTATACATAACCGCAAAATCTCGTTTCATGTTCAAGTCAAGCTCAAATGATTCTCTCGCCTGTCCTGCATGTAATTCCTTCCCTGTTGACTGAACATTTTACATATTTCTATTTAACACAAGTAGTTACACTAAATATTATGTATTCACATTGTAAATGAATGCTCGCATTTAACTCTGATTGTGGATATGACGGAAAGATTTCAGTCAACCAAGTAAATACATTTTCACACATGTAGAATAGAACATTGTAAAGAAATTAGTTTGATAGCGAATGAGATTGGAAGCATTGAATTCCTGCATTGCCCACATAGATAAAGTATAGACAATAAGAGTCTTTCTTAGCTAACTTAACCATTACCACCTACGTGGTAATTGAACCAAATTAAAATGAACTCGGCTGAGCGGGTCAGCTTTTGTCTTTCCTGTTTTTCGTTCCCCCGTGAGAAAAAAACTCTTTCCATCTTCTTCATTCAATTTACTTCCTATTTCTTATATAATACAGAGTTGATTAGACCGACATTGTTGTATAAATTACACACTGTATTATTGAGTATTGTGCTATATATGACAAACGGGAAATATATTATCGTTCCGTAGTATCCGTAGTAGACAGATTGAAAAAAATGAAGGAAGAATTTTGTTAAATCATCTTTTAAATCATAAATCAGTTCCAGACAAATTACCTTACTTTACTTACTTAGATTATTATAATGCCTATCCGTAGGTAAAATGCTCCTAGGCCCTATATTTTTCAATTCGATTGGCTATAAGACTCATCTGTGTGCACTGTACAATTAGAGTAGAGCATTTACATCTGTCGTATGACTGCCTGTAGGCTCTTTAACCGTGTCAGAAGGAATTTAACTATGTAATGCAACTGCCTACGCTCAGCTCATCTTCTTCCACTTGTAAATTAGCTTATAACTTCAATTTACTTCAATTTTCATTCTTTACACTCATTATGACAAATGATAGTAAAAAATTTAACAATACTTCCCTTCATCCCACAAGCTATATACTTACTACAATATATTATATGCTCTTATACTTGCGAGCAAAACGCGAGTGTTCAATTTCTCATTTGATTGGATTGACATTCTATAGTAGAATTAGTATTGTAGTAAATCATTCAGCTTAAAATCATCCGACATGCAAGATGCAACACTTTGCAATTGCCCATAAGCCTTTTTCCGTCTTTATAGATAGTACTACGAACAGATAATATTTTTCTAATTTCCCTTAAAGAATTATATCCCCTTGTTTTCCTAGACTCTTTTAGTTTGCTTTACTTTCAGCCTAAAGTTTACTTCCTAATCGTGACGATACGGACAACGGAGTTGGGTTGCTCAACCGAAAACTCAAAGTCGTCACGTCACATGCCAAGTACATATGTTACTCTTTACTACAGATAACGTGTATTGGTGATTTCATTCTTAGATAATAAGTACAGTAAGTACAAGCCCTAATCGGGATTCCAAATAAAAGAGCAGTACTCGTACGTAGCTAAATGGTGTAGAGTCAGCATTACTGCAAATACATAGAAAAAACGTAAAACAACAGAACGCACCAGTTGCCTTTTGGAAAAAAGCAACTTAATTGTTAACTCTTGTTCATTCTTGCAGCTGAGGATCTCTATAGACAGACTGTTAGCTTTACCAGAATTAACTGAAACTCTGTTTGCCAAGACACGTTATTGTCAGTTGAGGTGGATTGAAAATTCAGAAAAATAAAGTACAATATAAATTGTAGGCTGTTGTCTTTTGTCGTCGTGAATAATGGCTATCTTTTACCTAGGTATGCGTGCTACACTATTGAAATCTTTGTTGTATTTCGCACATTCGAGGACGAGACATGACAGATAGGTACTTTTTAAATGTGCATCTTTGCATTATATTTATGTACACAAACTACCAATTGCTATTTTTACCTATATGGCAAGTGATATACAGAATTAAGGCAGCTGACTGATTTATTCTTTATCATATCATCCTATAGTAGTTTTGACTTTTGATACAAAAACAAAACAAGAAGATTCAACTCAAGAAGTCTTACGAGCATGGGTGATTTTTACTGTGTTGACTTGACTGGCTCTCTGAAACTTGTCTTTATCCCATTATTTAACGCTGTACGTATACATGCAGAAAAAGATTTACTATCGTGCAGAGCGAGGATATTGAGATCGGATGCAATACACACACCAAGTTCTACCAACAATAGGATTCTAGCATTCTCTTCAATTCAGCTACTATTTTTCTACAAATATAAAATCCTCCTTCTGTGTCACGCATTCTTTCTCAACCGCAAAAAAGCTTCATGAGTCAAAGTCAATCTGCACTGAAAATCGTCATGTCGCTCTCTGCTTTGAATTTTACTATGTATAATCACACGTAATGAGATCCAACTACCAACATCAATTGCAGTAGGCAAAATGCAAAGCATCTTCATTATTTGCATTCTAAGTAGTATGCACATTTAGTATTAGGTATAGTATCTCTATTTTAGCACAACTCATGTCTTCTTACATTCTCACCGTGATATACTCAATTTGAAAAGAAGATACTCACAAATATATACTACTACTGTAATAGGAAGGTTCTGAGAAGGAAAGGAGCACAGAAGTGCATGGAAGATGAGATTTAAAGTCCGATATGATTCCATTACACAGATATGACGTACTTCTACATAATACTTAGTGTGAGATACGAATTTGATTTATATTCTTGTCTGCTCTACTCCACTCACACATACAAATACATGTAATGTACTCTCATATCTGTTTTACTGTGGTAACTCAGTCTAGTAAATGATATCTGACAGAACTCGAATTTAGATTTATAACACTTGTACTATTATTACTCATATGAAACCTTTCTATACCTTTGGCTACTTTGTTCAACTGATATTCTTGCACAGGCATCGCATTGTACATTATATAGGAATAGAAGATTTATTCCCAAGACCTGATTGAGAGTCTTAGTGTAAAGGGAGGAAGCTATTATTTGCTACTGCAACACTAAACTGCAAAATGCATAGACAGAACTATTTACTTCAGCTTTGCCTTCATAATGTTTTCTTTCCTACTTGTTCCCTACAATTGCTAATTCCGTAAAAGATAAGTCATACTTAAATGCAAGTAAAGCTGTCTTTAGTGAACAGTAGTCGGTATTTAAACTAAGGGAAAATAAAGCGAGGTCGATGATTCCTTTCTGTTCTGTACAAAAATAATGCAAGTAAAGAATCCTTTCATTCAACTGCATGTGATACATTTTTTATTCAACTACAATAATTACTGACCTTTCTATATCAGTATGTGGAATCAAAAGTTTGTGATGACAAAGTTCATCATATAGTGAGACACGAAATATCCTTTGAATATTACTGATATTAATTTTATGTATTTTTGTGTTTACCTTGCTAGCTGTAGCAAACATTTTAGTTAGGTATGCTAGTCAATGCTTCGCATATGTTTGATGAGACAAGCACTTAATAGCTGGACAAGTGATTATAGTTTTTCCAAAGAAAATGTATCAGGATATTCGACCTAAAAAATTTAAAAATGTGTGAAGGACACACAATGAAAGTAGTGGATTGAATGACAAGATCAAGACAAATGGTTAGTGATAAAGTAAATTGATTTGTAATGTTGGATGTCATAACATATGACCTTATATGAAATTAATTCCCTAATCGTTTGTGCAGACGGAACTTACATCTTTAAACTTACTTCAATATGCCTTTAAATATAAGTCTCAATAGTGATGTTCAGAGGAAAATGCCGAGGCTTTGAAAAATTGTGGTAAAGACCGTAGAAAAATAGGTGTTTATTAAGTACATAAGTTTTGATAAGAGTTTCTCCTTGAAAAGAATACTAAGAATCCATTAATCTTCACTCTTAAGATTTAAAAGCAATTGCTTGTAGGTTAACATCTTTATAAAGATTTTGAATACATTTTCCGGAAATTATTTTTATCTTCCATAATTATTTATTGTTCTCAATGAGTTGCAGCACAGAAATGTACTTACAATTGAGTCTCTGATACCATTGAATAGGTTAGGGCGGGTCACATTCTACTTTTACACTGATAAACATTAATACAGTCACGAAAGCGGCTAATGTATCGAGTACTTGGTATAGTGATACGAGAACAGATAAGGTCAGGCCATAAGAGAATAAAATGCGACGAGCCCAATAAAATAATGTCACCTTTTCCGCTTGGATTCCCATCGTGACATAATTCAATTGAATTCAGAGTATACTTTAGGTTAGTTCACCTCACATTTCCCAACAAGACAAAAGCCAAATGACATTAATACGAAATTAATAGCATCATTCAATTTATAAGCTCTTTATTGAAAGTTTAAAGTAAAGGTATACCTATCAGCATTTTCTTCAGTACTATGTTATGTCTGAAATACAACTTCTGCAACTGAGACGTGAGTTGAGCCATAATTCTTCGTCATTCGTAAGTAAGCGAAGTTCAAGTTCATTTCAGTTCACTTCCCGTAAGCATTTAGTCATGTGCTCCCATTGTGTGATATTTTATGTAAGAATAAATCTTCACAACTTACTAGTTATTTGATACTACTTATAGTCCTCTAGTATAGTACACATGCATGTCTTTTGACACTTTTCAATGGGTTAATCTTTATTATCCAATCAGTATCACATACACATGTATGGTTAAATAAACGCATATAATTTATGTCTTATATCTATCACGCTTCAGAAATCACAATAAATCCCATACAGCATAGAATTTTATTGTAATGATCGGTATGTGAACACTCTGATCAAGACTGATTGTGCATGAAAATGCGTACATAAATGCCAATCTACCCCTCGTCCTTTTTCAAATAAAATAAATCAAACTCAAATGATGACTGTGGCCAAATAAGGAAAACTTGCACTCCCTTGCCTTACTTACTTTACATGGCATTCGCAATACCAATGCTATTAATATTAGCGTTATTATCGTAATAAAGGATGCTCACATCAAGATGTTGCAGTTTCAGATCCTTAAAAAGATATTACTATTATTATTGTTCCCTCTCTGTTCTGTTAGTATTCTTTCCGATGGTCATTGAGCACATTTTCGTATGCGTGAAACCATAATATTGTAATGTCCTGGTACTTGACGTTTTACTGTAGTGTCTTTCTGGTGATAATAACCAGTAGTATACTTATCATTAGGGTACACGCCTATAACATGGTGTCTTTACAGTTTACACTATTATAAGTACCTAATTTATGGCTATCTATGCATTTAAATAGTTCATTATGGAGATGCACTGCGCGGTCATTCTCTAAATGCAACAATGATGTACGTCATTCTCTCCCGTGAAATGAATGTGTAGGTTGATTTGTTGTTTAGGCTAACTGACATTTATCTTTACTTCCTCTGAAATGTCTACTGAAGTTTACATACATCAATTACTATCATCAATAATTTGCCAATAATAATGATACGTGCTGCTGTAACTGATTTAAAAAGTATAATAACGACAATATCCAAGAGTCCTACGGGCATATCGTTATGTAATGAATTAACAATGATTATTGATGCAATTTAATAACTTTGATCTATATACTATTGGTATTTATGTGAAGGAGGGGATTATTTGTAAGAGATGCTTATTGTTAGCGTGTGGCATGTGTGAAGATAAAGTAGATACGTTCCACGTTAACTATAATTGTACTGTATCTTACTAACGTTGTGCACATTTGATTTTCTTGACTCTATAGCTAGTGGCTATAGGCTCCTGTGTTGTCTATCCTCTGCGCATCAATGCTCTCCCGTTATCTTTTATATTTTCTAAACAAATAATAATTTAATAACCGTAAGTAATATGTTAAGCTCATCAGTTTTGCAACTGTAATCTGCAATGGTTGATATGCACTTACATTAGAGTTGCTTATGTTAGAGCTAAAGTTTCTAGTATAGTCACAGTGTGAATTAGTAGCTTTACCTAGCTATGTGGCGATGCGTGTAATAAATGCGTTTGTCTTGCCTCGCCAAAAAAAAGATGAACAGAACATATAAAAGTAGAATTGTACAATAATGCAGGTAGTTCAGACCAGGCTAGGTAGTGATAGTTTCGATGTACTATGTAAGTAGGTGGCTACCTTGTCTATTCTGACATAACATAAAATATTAATATGATTCATGAATTTTAAACGTGCAACTCCTTCGGTCCAAGGAATTAATCCTTTGTCAAGCCGTAAATAAGTCTATGCAGCAAGAAGAGCTAGGTTAAGCTCTGTTTTTGCTCTGTATACTTTTGGACATTAGGGTCAATTTCAAGCTATTTATGCAACTATTAATATTTTCAGTGTCAGTTCAGTAGGCTACTACAATACGGAGATGCATTACTAATGGTTTTCTTCAAAGTGCATCCGCATAGTACCTAAGTAGGATATTTTTGCTATGCTTATGATAAATACTTTAAACGAAGCATTTTCGTCTGTTTAGCAATTATTTTATCATCGTATTGAATTCTGAAGGTCATATCGTGGTTCGAAACATTTTTAATACCATTTGGAAGCATAAATTATGCAATAAAAGGGGTAGTCGGTGATTTTCTATTCAATTGTCCCCGTGATTGATTGCTCGTGGATATTGTAATCATATTTTTCCTTTATATTATTGATTTCCTTCAATATGTATTTAGGGCCATAGAATTTGATATTTTATTCATTTGGAGATTCACACTGACGATAAAAGTTTTGTATTCATTTCACTTGGGTTGGTTTAGCTATGAAGGTTGTACATACAATCATTTAGATAGCTTGAGCATTAAAAAATTTGGTTATCAATAGGAAATGAGTTGGCGGAATCGTTAGAGCTAGAGATCATGTTCTCATGTCATCATTCGTGGCTTGACTTGACTTGCTCTGCCCTGCGATGCCAAGTAGATAGCTAACTGAAGCTTCCTTCTGTTCTGTAGTCGGCACAGTCTGTTCTATTCCTAGGATAAACAAAAAATTGAGAAAAAATATTTTTTCCTGAAGCTTGTTTAAATCACTTTGGTGCTTCTTTCTCGTTAGGTAAAGAGCAATTTTTAGATTTCTACTTAAATTTACTGTCTCAAAGACTAAATTTGCATGTCTGCATCTACGGAACAAAGAATAACAAAAGAAGATGAGGAAACAAAAATTGAGGACAAAAAATTCGCTCATTTTTCTTAATGAAATTCGCCCATAAATCAATTTGTCGAGAGTCATTTCGGTTTCTTACGCAAGCAATATCATGTCTGTCAAGTCAGACTAGCCAAGATATTACGCTCTAACATAACTTTTAAATTAGCTTCATGTTTTGTACTTTGTTTAGTTTTGGTGAAAAAATTGCATAGGCAAAAATGCCAAACTTAACATTGAATCTCATGTGGAGCAAAGTGATCTCTAGTTAAATAAATGACAAGATAAAGTTAAAGTTGAAACCTTGGCCATAATTTTTACCCCTTTTTGTCAGAACGTTGTGTTTAAATGAATATTTACTATTTTTTAACTATTGTTTCTGTAGCACAAGGAATTCCTATTCTAGTTAAGAACGTGATTTAGTGCTATTGATAAAATCTATCAGTTCAGACAATTTATGTAGTTCTCCTTCTCTTGTTAGTAATTCAGTGCAAGGTATAAAGAATCTGATAGGATGATCTTAATTTTTGCTGGTGACCTTCCTCATAACTTATGGATAAAAATCAGACTGCTTAATAGCAGTATACATTCATGTAATTGTATTAATTATAAATACTAACCTGGCACCTGGCATAATTTTGTACGAAATTAGGGTTGCATATTGCAGTTGCACTTAAAATTACAACATATCCTGTCCTAAAAAATTGAGTTAAACTTTTACTAATTAGTTTGGTCCAAGTCCAAAAAGGGACTCAGACAGAATCCGTGTTTGCTTATTTATTTTTTTACGGATTTTCCAGAATGTTTCATTTTGGCAAATGTATTCCAGATGCTATTATTTGAGGAAGAAATAGTTTAAAATCTCATTATATCTTCAACAACATAATCTAATCACGTTCTGCTACTTATATATGTAAAGTAAATAAAAGCGAAGCTAAGTCTTGTCTAGACTTAGTAGTCTCTAAGTTGCTGTGCTAAATAAGTAAATATAGTTAACCGCAAGAACTTTTGATCCACATTTTGCTTTGCAACAATAATATTCTGATAGAAGAAGCAACAGATGGTTAGCAGCTTAGCTCAGAGAACTTCAGTGATCTTGAACTAACACTAAAGGAGTAAACCTAAAAAGCCTATTTCATGATTTCATTGTTGTTTTGGTGAAGGAGGATTGTCAACTGTTACGTTACGTTGCACTGTGGCATTTCTTCATCTACTATCTACTTAATTGTAATTTTGAATCCAAGAAGATGGCATAACACAAGAGAGCCAACTGTTCGCTTTGCGTCCTTATAGACTTTAATAAAAGCCTTGCCTTGACAATGACTGAGACGAAAAGTGCATTGTCACCTTTGTCTAGGCTCTTCATCTGTTTCTCGTCTCCGTCTCACTTCCCATTTATTCCATAAATATTATTTTGTACCACATGAGATTCTCAAAATTATTTAGCATAATAAATTTACACGATGATAATGTGCATTAGAGATGAGTTGTTGGGTTTTCAGGACTGTAAATTAATTCATGATGACATGTAGGTTGGAAAAAATAGAGGAAAAAGACTAAAATAATATTTTATGATTATAATTTGTATATCATAGTTCAATAATCTCCATATTGTGATATAATCTATTATTAAATGGGAGGGTAAAGTATGTGAAATATTATGATGCAAAGTTGCTCATTTAGTATTGACCATCATGAGATGATACTTTATTACATAGAGCATTAAATTATGTATTTATCCACAAGTAGTATTTCTAAAGCCAAGTGCGTTACTTGCAGTAAATAGAAAGGAAATGTTCCCATCAAGAAGAAAAGACGTGCTCGAGATGATTCATGGTAGATTGGCACTCGAAATAGACACCAAGTGTATATTATTTAAGTTTCTCCAGTCAGTCACAAGTTGCTATTTACTTATGTTCTATATAACGATGTATCTCATTAGGAAATATGCAAAGAATAACCATGACATGAATTGCATGTAATAATAGAGATGGTAGTGCTATATGGTGTGGTGTAGTATCTAAATAGTGGTAACAATGATATCGAAGAAGATCCATGTCTCACCATATAATTTTGGGAGTCTTTAAGCAATTTCTAAATTGCATAAGTAGTTCTCTACTGATGCTCCTGGAATATTTTATTTATGTTGTTTACTTTATGATGATTTAGTCATTCATTTGTGCTATGATTATTTGTGAGTATGGGCGAGTAGTAAAATTCTTTTTTTATTTTCTTACAGATGAGTCTAAGCAGGGGATTATTGAACTTGGCCCTATTGTCGTCTGCAATAGCATTCGCTTCAGTCTATGGTAAGTTCACTTATATTACACTTTTCACTTAAATCCTTTTCATTCTCGAGCATAGTGTTGTGTTCGTGCTATATGCAATGCGTTAAGAATAGTCTCGACTGTATTTGCTAATCTTACATTTGACTTGACTCCTATGTACTGTGTATTGTTGCATCGTAGACTAAACTAACTAAAGCATGACTTGATTTGAATTAAAGCTAAATTAACTATTATTACTGATATCCAAGTTCTATTTTCCATTTAAGGAGCGAAACCCTTTTATTCAAAAGAAATTTTGCTTTCCTATTCAAATTAAAGCTTATAGTAAAATATCGTTTTGAAATTCAAAAGAACGAGTCCAGTGCATGTACTACTTACAAAAATAGTGTAAACTAATGCAGACTTCTTGTAGACTGACATTAAAAATGCTTGTATTCTTAGAACTTAGATGTTGTGACTTTAGTAAGTGAATGACTTACCAGACGAAATTATGTACTCTAACTGACATTGCTATTATTTTTAATGTATATTATTTCCTAATGTAGTTTCTGCTTTGTTGTATGTAAATTCTATTTTTGTTTACATTACTACACAGAAAGTACTCATACACCATACTATTTGTTACATACTTAGCAAAGCATAAGCTTCATTTGTCCATAAATACCAAAATACACACAAGATTGTAATTTAAACTAGGATTACATACAAAATTACTGCCGTAATTTTCATAAATCTAATACATTTGTTTCCATTTTTGTTTTTTCAATTCTACCACACTGTCATGTCATGTCATCCAAAAATTCAAACCACTCCACACTACACAATCAAATATTCAATCTCAAAACGAAACCAAACCACTCGGACAAAAACACATAACAAACAATTAATGTTCTGTTGTATCAAACATCTTTGTTTATCGCCAAAAACTAACTAATCTACTAACATCATCGGACTAAAATAAACTCTCTGCCTGTGCTAATACATAAAATTTGACTTTGCCGTACTGTTGTATCGTACAATTGAATTGAATTGTCGTGTTGTTGTGTTGTGCCTTTGTATCGTAATGTTGTTGCTGTCTTGTCTGTTGTGGGCTGATCTGATCTGATCTCATGAAATCAATTCGTAGCATTAAATGTGAAAGCCAAAGGCAAAGCCTTTCCAATCAGAACAAGTAAATAATGCATCCTTTTTATTTTACGTACTCAATATACTAAAAATACTTATACTATTCAGTAAGTACGTAGTGAGTAGACTTCACGTTTTGTTGCTTTATTTGCTTGCTTTGTTTGTGTCGTTGTTGATCTGGGGTATTATATTTCTATTTCTGTTTATTTCAACAGTATATACTCTGTACTCATATATACCTGTTTCCTTTTTCGTTGTGTAGCAATTAGTGATTCACAGAGAGCAGAATCACTTTAGTAGTCATTTGGGTGTATTCATTTCATTCTCTTTATCTATTCAAACTTCAATTTCAGTCACGTCACATCATTATACACATAATATCACCTCACATTCTCAATTCTAACTCTCACCGGGGAACTTTGTTTTTGTAAATAAAACAGTTTTGTACATTGACTCTATTTTCCGATAAATCCATTTTATTTTATATCTAGATCAGTCAGACCGGTTGAGATGAATTCAACAGGTCTGCTCTGTGGTTTGGCTTACTTTAAGCTATATTGATGAATGGTTAATCTCTAAACTAATTTACAGATTTACCCTCCCTGCCGACGTGACTTGACTTTTGACTTTGACTATCTGATTGTCTAGTTACTATAAATACTATTACTACATAGTTTACTGTATGACTGACTGAATATTAAAACTTTCTACGTAGAATCTGCGTTTTTTGCACGCGGGCGATTATTCTTTAGTTTTCCAATTAAAGACTCTACTCATCACAATCCTACACAATTTTCTTCAAAAATACATATAACTGGCTCTAAAATATTCCCCAATGTTGCACAGGCCTTACAGGTTTTGAAAAACTTACGGATTTGGACTACAGAGGAAATACGTATTACTCCATACGCAATTTGTCGTTACATGAATGTCAAGGATGGTGTAGACAAGAACCAGAATGTGCGGCTGCTGCTTTCAGGTAAGCTACCTTTAATGTTCTTTTTTTTCCGTTAGTTTTTGTATAATTTTGTATTGTTAAACAGAGTAGGTATTATTATCTGAGAACATGCGAAAAGGGAAACCATTCAAGTACGACAGAAGTGAGTTACATTAAAATATATTCAGAGTCTATAGGTACCTGTCGACGAAACCGAAAGGAGAGTGTGACGTGTATTAAAGATAATAAAGACAAATTACTAGAGGACAGAATATGACAGGAGGAAGTAGGCACAGTAGCTTTAAACAAGTTTTAATTTCGTCCAATCCTGCCAGTAGATACTCTGCAAAAGAGCAATAACACTAAAGTGACATGGAGCACAGCGGCACGGCGTCTTTCCTAGCTATCTCATATAGCTGTGCATTGTGTAAGTCGTAATAAGTAAGTCTGCAGAATGTGCGTACAAATATATTTTATTTTACGAGCTCGTTTCACTTCAGTTCAAACTACAAACCAACCAGTCTCATTGTTATTATCACTCAGAAGCCAAAACAGTAGGAAAACGAAACTTAATGCTACACTTACCACTGCTACATCTTAAATAATGATAGTTCAGAACAAATGCAATATTTAATACGTTCTGTAACTCAAATGAGGTGACACACGTGTGAAAATTGGCAAAAACATGTAAACACAGTAATATAATCCTTAGCATACAATAGATTCCTACTTTCCATGGAAAAACAGTTCACTACTATCGAAGAAGGTTATCACAATCTAAGGTGCACATAATCTCATCCGTTTCTCTCTTCCTTTCTTTTCTTGTAGCCGATATCATATATCTTGTAATAATATGCTTCTTATGCCCAATCTCAACTTCCCCATGGTTTTTATTCCGTCGAGGATCATCGTGGGTTTGACAGAAATGTAGAAAATTGCATAATTACATGTAGGATTTTGTCAGTAATGATAATCATGTGGTGGATACCACTAAGTTCTACCTTTAAATATCATTATAGTGTGTTACTCTTAATATTATCCTAATCTCATATCTATTAGTTTAGTCTCACCCTTTCGTTTAATGCCTGTCTGTCTCACCTACCTGAGTATAAGCAGAATAGTAGCAGTGGGAATGGATCCTAGGCCAGATGAATACCTATCTTATTTATTTCACTTCCTAGTTCCATTTTCTGTTGTATGATGAACTTTTGATAAGAATCCTAATTTATTCCTACTCTTAGACTTTGGAACACATTCTTTACATTCTGTTCTTCTACTAAGTAGTAATTTCCGTAATTTCAAGACTAAAATTACCACAATGCACACATACAACGAAAGTAGTGAATTATTGTTAAGAAAACTAATGCCACATGTAAAATTGTTCTGTAAATACTGCAGAGAAGTTTCTAAACAAAATCCCAAAGAGTTAATTATGGTTATTTTAATTTCTGACATTTGTTCGGTGCAAAGTCAAGTTCAGACTTGAAGAACTTGGTACAGACCTGTCAGTAAATAAGTTTAGAATCATTTNACATTTGTTCGGTGCAAAGTCAAGTTCAGACTTGAAGAACTTGGTACAGACCTGTCAGTAAATAAGTTTAGAATGATTTTGAAAAGAGTGAGAGCCTGAAGGTAATTAATTTGCGTGTCTCTGGTATATTAGTATTATAACAAGTTCGCAGGATATTATTCTCAGTCATTCACTGAAACTCAACTCCTGATGTTTTTATATTTCCACTTCGCATTCAACAGTCCATTTACATGTTTTTGCAAGTCCTACTGTACTGTAAGTCATGCCTCAATTTCAAACTGTTTTATTGTATCCTAGTGCACAGTCAAGGTAAAATTGCAATTTACAACAGACATAAGTAAAAGTTAACGTTTTATGAGCAATCACGCTTTATACATATAATTTGTTAACGTTTCAGTCCTAACTGTAACTGAGGTAAAATTAATTAGCTAAACATGCTCTTGGTATTTACAGAAATTCTCTTCTGAAATATTTCTATAATCGCCTTTTTTATTTTCCAAGACAAATTGTTATTGCGAAGTCAACTAGGTTCAAGAATTTTCTTCACTGTTGACTGGTACATTTTAGTCATTTAAATTACATAAATTAAATCTCAAAATAATGTGTTGTTACTGGTATTTAGTCTGTCATTATCAGAAAACCACCGGCGAAGTCGGTAGCTGAGAAGAAAGGACTACCTAGGTTTACATTCTCACATTTAGGAAAAAGAGGCAGAGACGAAGTGGAAATTAATAGCATAGTACAATGATTATCATCCCGCATCTAAATAATAATGTTCCACCAGTCTTAAATTGTTTAGGATATGATGCCACATTCCTTGAAATGGTATACCAAGGCAAATATCTCATAGCATATCAGTGGTGGTATGATATAGGGATATTATCTACAGTAGGAAATAGATGTAAAATTTCATGACTTGTCTTGGCGTGCTGTCTGTCTGTCACTCACATCAGTCAATTTACCGACACTAACTCACAGGCTGGACTCAAGACTCGAAATTACACTTGCATCTGTCTTGTAAAATGAAGACTGTAGTCTTTGTTAGGTATTTGTACTTATAAATACATAAGTACAAGTTACTTAACCTGTTAGTGTAAGTAAATGATCTAAGTACAGTAAGTAGGTAGTTTATTTACACTAAAGTTGGTTTACATACTTATTATGTATGTAAAATATCTTGTGCTACGTCTGGTATGCATGGCATGGTGTGGGATAGCCTGAATCTGATTTCATTATTACTATATTAAATAGAACCGTTAGATTTTCTATAACGATTGCATTCAGTTTTCTTTCAATGTTTAAATAATGAAACCATAGAGAAGTGCACTACTTAAAATCTCACATGCCATGGGATTAGGTACATAACCTCTGTGTATGCAAAACCCACTTTAAGTATAGTAGTTGGAACATATAAATATTACATTCAATTTAAGTTACATATAATACATAGTAATGAGGTCTGATTATATATTATCTAGAACTATAATATGCAATCTTTTATTTATTGTAATAACATACAGATGCAGCTAAAGATATGTACACAGGTGTACTGTGTATTCACTTCAAAGTGTTATACTTGGCTCTTTTTCTAGTCTCACTAAGCATAAGTTTGAACTAGATTTTTTAAATGCATCCGTCATCCGTGCTCCAAGGCAAATTTTTAAACCTTTGTGAATTCCATTTAGAAATGTAATGCAGGAGTACATTATGCGTAGGTATATTATAAACGTCCTCTGTCTCGTCGTCTAATCGTGAGTTAATATCATTATCACTATCATATCGCCATTACCGGCTTAACTTTATTATTATAACATAGCACAGTAACATTCACTTCCTCTCTTAGTTTACATCAGATTACAAATGTATTATAGCGCATCCTACCACAGTAGTTCATAATGTACGACAGTAAGATACCCATTAAGTCACATTATGCTTCAAATCTCTCCTTACACTCAGAATATGTTAATTTATCAAACCAGACAGATTCCTCATAATTATGCCGTTTTATCTACAACTCATCTTTTTGCACTTCTAATGTAATCGTGCGCCATAAAAATGCATTTATTTCATTTGTCCTCTACGCAGGCTTGCTAAATGTTTAAATAGGAATTACCAATCCTGTAGATTTTATATATTTCACAATGCAATCTAATTAAATTCCATCCAAATGGATAAATTATATTACGAAATTACTTACAAAGTAAATGTGTAGGTACATGATTGTCATACTTACTGCGTTTACTATTTACTATACAGTCTATAGTTATACTTTTAATATGTAAGTACAGGAGTTTTATTAGCCTAGGGAGGAATCCTCGTTAGGAGAATGAATTTCTTTAAATTATGTGCACTTATTATTTATGGGCTGTGATAGGAGAAAGGATTTTATTTATTATGGAGCAACTTTGTCCTGATCAGACTGTCCAATGATTTAGATTAGAAAATAAATGAAACTGGTCTGTCTGGCATGATGGTGTGGTCTGATGGAAATAACTGGCTATGGTAAAAGATGAAGATGAGACGGGTTGAGTTTGTGTATCTGACTGAGAACTGTGAATGACAAAGAATTGTAGAATTTTCTGCTGTGTAACTCGTATTGTGTGGTGTAGAATGTCTTGTGTTAATCTGTTTTGGTTTGGAGTTTGCTCTGACATAATAGAAAATTCCCAACTTAGTTATTGTTTGATAAAGCTAACTAGGTAACATCAAGAGCCGAGTCTAGTCTAGTTTGTAGTAGTAAATTGTGGCATAACTATCTCAAGGCAAGTGTAAGTCTTAGTCAGGTTACCTATTTACTACCAAATGAAGTGTCTGATTTAATGACTACAGAAAAATTCTAATCCTAAACTAAACTCGTTGTTGTTCTCTTGGTTTGGTTTGCAGCTTTGTGGTGAACCCGTTAGCTCCGGTGCAGGAAACGCTCTGTCTCCTTCAAAATGACACGACGGCTCACAATCCCAGCGCTGTCCCACAAAAGGCTGCCTCCATGTACTACATGGTGAAATTGCACATTCGATCAGGTAAGCTAATCTAATTCCTTATTCACTTAAATATGCATCTCTGCCCAAATAATCTATTATCCCATTTGGATATCTACGTGTTTATTTACATATTGCCTAATTGTTTGTAATGTCAGTCTTCAATTCCATTACGAAGACTTAAACTGCCAAGAAACATGTTTCCATTTGCACACTCTATGTCAATGTTGGAATTTATGTATGTAACGTTACCTATTTTTTATTGCATCATAGTTTCTCCCTCTTTGTTTGTGTGTGTGTGTCTCCTGAACACACCTTTTTCGTGTACTTGCATAATATTAACGGGCAAGAGTTCATTCCTTATGAAAATAACGCATCACTCTGGCAGATTCATGTGGATACTAATGTTAACTATGCCAATTATACAATTAGGCGGACCGTACTCAACGTATGCAAGTTCTCATTTCTGCTTACACTACACGGTTAACCATGAAAAATTACATGTTCACAAAAAAATCATGGAACCCTTATGTTGCAGCTTAAACATTCGTCATTGTGATTTTGCCTTACGGGAACCATAATCTCAACTCATTAGCTATCCTCATTTGTTCACGTTTAATTAGTATTTAGGCCTAAAGTTCATGCAGTCACATACAATTACTTTTTATTTAATTACCAGGAAAATTTACAACCATTTTTATTCTTTAGTTTATTGTTTACTAATTGTCATTAGTTTACTTTGTGTGTTCGGTCAAATGTGTATTTTTAGAATTTTATACAGTTGCAAATTGTATTTGTAAGTCTAAAAGTCTAACTATAAATCTCAATGGAAAGTATTATTCTCTGTATACAACAAATTCAGATAGTTTCAGATAAATTAAGTTCATATAACAAAGTCAGTTTTCCCTATCACCGTATTAAGAGGGAGGAGATGTGAGTAATGTTCAAGCAATACCAAATGACAAGTTATTTCGCCCGTTAAGAACAATCGCTCGTTATTTATCCTATCCGTCATTTATCCCACTTATGAATATTTACAAACAAGAATGATATGAGTCTAAAAATTCTTATTGACTTAATTGACAATGCTAACGCGTCAAAGTACAATTTGTATTGTGAGGGTATCCGTAAAAGTATCTTTTTCCATGTTTAGTTAATTAGTAAACAATAGTTAAACATTGTTTACAACGAAACATAAACTATAGCAAGTATAATTTCAAGACAATTATTTGCCGTTAGTGAATATTTTTTTGGTTTGGCAACTTGGAATGGAGTCAAAATATGTTTGCGAATGTGAATTGTTGTTGTTTGTTAACTAAGCTCAATTATGAAAGGCAAAGTTTGATGTATAAGGTATGTGAGGGAATTTATCAAGAAATAATTCACAATAAAATTAGATACGAACTTGTAGTTGGTTGCACATTACTGTTCTTTTTGTGCTAATAATATACTTTATACTTGTACATATTGTGCAGAATAAGGAAAAATATCAGCTAACTATATTGCCCTGTCCTGTCTTGATTTACTTCAGAGTAGTTATTAAATGCAGGCTTAAACTAAATGATGGACCGGTTTGTTTCCGGTCTGTTGGATTTTTTGGACTTTGTTGCAATTGTAAAGAAGTGTGTGCACTCACAGAGTGTTTATATTGTTAGCCTAGTTAGACAATGTTGGCGTATTAACTGATTTAGTGTGGCAAGGCAAAGTTACATAACAGTAAAAAAGAAATCGGATAGGATGGCGAATTGAATTGAGTTGGTTCGTTTAAGTGTGTAAAAGTTGTCTTTTTGTTGTATTTGCTATGTGAACTAAACGAAAAGTTACAGAAACACAGATACACACATGCAAATAATGCTATGCATACAAAACTGGACATTATATGCATTTATTATCTTTTTCTATTCTGTTGCAAATGCTCTGTGAGCACTTGATTGAGATAAGCGTGACCATTGCATTCCGTTGACATTGGATTTATGTCTGATTCTGAATGAGATTAAACCTACAAGGAATAGGATGCCGAACAGCCATGTACATATTTAGGATTGGTATGCATGTAAAGATCACATAATAAAAGGATGCAAAAGGAATTCAATTAGACTTGGTCAGTAGTAGAATGGTAGGTATAGCTTCATTACTTCAAGTAGCCAATGCAGTTCACGAAGGGTTTTACAGTATGTAGGTGTGTAATGTTATCTTTGTTTTGTAAACTCTACCGGAAATGGTACAATGCCCTTCCTTTAAAGCTTTGTAACCTTCAACTTGAATTGCATGGAGGGCAATGTGGTACAAAAGTCAAGATTACCAAGTTCTTTCCTGTCTTGGTCGTGCAAGTTCATCTTATATGTGAGTATCATCATAAAGAAGCCATAAAGATAAGCTTAATTATTTTAGTAGCTACGCTGCGTTTTTATAGGTTGGATGCTGTCTAAATATAGAATAGATATGATTTAAGTGTGGAATCTGGTAGGAATTGCACAACTGTTACAGTGGGAATTGGAAGGACATTGATAGCAATGTAACGAGAGCAAACGAGTACATTGAATTCATAGAATTTCTCACAAAAGATGACGAACTCTGGAAAAAGTCAAATTACCTCAAAATAAGGAATTGTCTGTGACATTTTTTCGATGTACGTTAGTCAGCTGAAAGAATAATGATAAATAGTACAGTTATACATTAGATAAATACATGCTACACGTTAGACAGCATATGTATT
>JABASH010002516.1:0-19800 GCA_019776445.1 Tomocerus maximus | reverse complement strand
TTAATGGGGATTATTAATTTCCAATAAAATGATGCGTAAAGATAAAAATTTGGGTGGTTATGCTAAAAGGGACATTAAAAAATTCCTGTTCACTTTAAGTGGCAGTTTTGCAACATTGTGCGTTAAAATGGAAAACTCAATTTGATGGATGTTTCAATCTTTGCTTTCTACACTGGACGTTTGTCTGTTTTTAGTAAATAATTCTAGCATTATTATTTAAGAGCGTGAGAAAATTTTCGGTAAAAATGCATAACGTACTTCCTCCCTCGGTGTATCCCCATCCAGCGGTAGTTAAATTCTAGTATTAAAAAATATTTTTGTGTAAAGCCTGTTATGTATTCACAACAAAGTAAAACTGTAATGCACCACAGATTATTACCCCAATGTTTTCAAGACGATCTTCTGGTTGTGGTAAGCAAGCTGGCCTTATATATTTGTTGAGTTTTACTGGTCTTTCCAGTTCAAATAGAGCAACTGGAAGGATATTATATTTAGGATTAGGTTTTTTATAAGATGTGTCAAATATTCATTGTGATTGTACAGATATTTACTGTCATTGTATTTAAATGGATTCTTTCTGTCTTCATGGATGATTATGTTCTTTATTCTGGTAATGCTTCTATAATTTGAACTTTCATTCAATCTAGTTTCACCGAGAAGAACGACAGTTGGCCTAGAAAAAGAAAAATGATGGAGTTTATTTTCGGTAAACGTAAAAATGTAATAAAAGTATATTTAAATTGTTTGCGTACCGATTAGAAGGGTTTATGCAATGTGCAGCACTAATTACAAAACTAAAACCATACCATATAATTAGATACCCAAAGATTGAGATAATGAGAATTAGTTAATGAGAAAATTAAGGACTATTTTGGTACAAACTTTGGGGAAATTAAAGTTCCACCACATCTGTAGCCTGATTTTCCATTCGGGCCATATCCGATTGCTGCCATGTAAGGAAATTCGCCTATGAATTTTAGATTAAAGATTAGTTATCTTATAATATGAAGATCAATCACTTTTGAATGGTCATAGGATAAAATTGCTTTTTCACCATAGGCAGCGTCTCTTCCTCCAACGATGAAAGTGACTTCTTTATATCCACACTTCATTATTTGTGGTGGATTTGTTGGAACTCTGCTTAGCTCGCTGACTGGCAAAAGAGGTCTGACTTGATCTTGCGTTAGAATTGAATTATAGCCATCACATTCTAAAGTTAATAAAATCACTAATTTTAAACTAGTTTACAAAGAAAATCAGCACAATCATCATTATTATTTTTGTTATTAAATTCGAGAAAATATTCTAAGAAACTGACTTTTGGCACTGATTCTCCTTCCATTAGGGCAACAAACCACAGCAGTATTTCTCTGAAAAATACGCATGATTAGTTACACATACGTTTTAATGATTTTGGGAAAGCAAGTTCCATTGCAGATTGAGATTAAAATGAATTGAATCATTACCACTCTGGCTACAAGGGTTGGTTCAATTCCAGCTCTCAAGTTAGAAATAGCAGCTGTACAATCCATCAAATATTTACATGTCCCTGGAGATCCCTGTATGTCATTCATGGTACATCCCCGTCCTATCAAGTTACCTGGAAAGAAAGGAAATCATTATCTAATAATCCCTTGTGACACTTGGATACATCGAGCTGTTCAGCTGTATAAATGACACTAAATTATGTAGTGTGAGTCATGAATTAATCATTAAGTTCGAATGAGGCATGATCAAGGATCAAGGTAAAAAATTATTTGAAATGTGGACTTTACCTAATTGAGCATCTATGATTTGTATTTTAGTCAGCATTGTAAAAAGAAACACCAAGACCAATGACACTCTACTTGTCACATGTGACATTTTTCCAGATTTATCTGTGGAATGGCTTTTACAAGTTAATAGTTAATGCAGTCTGCAGTCTATTGACTAGTCTGACTAAAACGAAATGTCATGAAAACACTTATTCTTGGTCACTACTGCTTTTTAAAAACGTGGAGAAGCTATTCAGTTAATATTATTATTAGCTGTGCTCTGATTCTGATCTAATATCGCAACTCAACAGCAAATTATTTCATTAACATACAATTGGTATTTAGACTAAATGTAATTGTATGCAGGAAAGCTCTTCGAAGTAAAACTGGACAACTAAAACAATTTAAAAATTGAATTTGACTGCTTTTGTGAGCTTGAACCCAATATAATGAATCTATTTATTAAACTACTCATGAAATATCTAAGAATTACCTCCCTCCCACAGAAAAGGTCTAAAAATGTGATGTACATATGGGCATATATTGATGTAGGTATACAACTCAAGTACTTACCCACCAACTTGTTTACTTACTACTGTGTCTAAAACTAAAAAAAGCTGTGTGCTTAAGCCCCTATGAAAGCAAATAAAGACTTAAGTCATCAACTTTGGGTAAGTCAGTAAGTCCCGAATCAAAATCATTATAACTCATAATTTATTCTCATGTTCTCTTGTAATACTATACTGCGTATAGCCCTTTTTGTCTACTGATTGAAGCTGATAACAGAGCTTAGATAAAGTGATGTATTTATTTATAAACTCTTAAACTAAGATATAAAAGTAAAGTGTAGGTGCATGGTACATGGTGCAGTCAATTCAGTAAGAAATTGGGAATACTCACTTATTGGGAAACCAAAATAAAATATACTGTACCATTTATTGTGTAACTACATATATACAGACTTTTAGATATAGGCAAATGTCACATTACAGCTTTTGGAATTATGCTTTGAAAATAATCTGCGTCACTGATAATGCTTAGACATTGGTTTCCTAACATTAGAAATCGTAATACTTCGTTGCTACCACTTTGTAGGTACTCAAAATACGTTGAGTTGTTGGAAGATAGAATAAAGTTGAAGTAAAGATAATCTTGCATTGCGTTTTAGTATACTATAGAAAATATACATTCGATATACATATGTAGCTCTGTTTTATTAAATCATGCTACAAACTTAATTATGTATGTAAACTGAACACTGTGTCCTTCTTAGTCGGAGCACTTGTCTACATACTCTTGAATCTCATTATTTATGTCTCAACCCTTAAGTGTGAACTATACAATTGACGATGTTTTCATTGTAAACCCCTACTTGTACTCTATTTCTTCTTAGGTACTATATAACATATAGCGGAAGACCAGTAAGACCACTATAGCTTCTGTTTTGACGGTATGCGTTAAGGGAAGTGAGTTTCTGCGTAAAAATAGCATTTTTGTAATGAAAAGGTCGATTACTCGTTGCTACTCCTCAGCAGTAGAAAACCTTTACTAATAATAACTGCACACATGGAATAAATTTTTAAGTCTTGATTTTGTAAAGGTCATCAATGAAGAAGTCACCATGTAAGTAGGGTTTAAGTTTTAATTGGAGCGATGAGAATTAATGCTATGCATGATTATTATACTTCCTATTCCTCCCAAATTGTTACGTGTCTTCTGCTAATTAGAAACAGGTATCTAGCATTCATATCCTAACGAATGTGCTCTTACTACTAATTGACCTCCAAATAAAATTGCAAAGAAAAAGGACATTTTTAAATGCATCGATGGTTCCTGAATCCTGATGGCTTTATCCAGGTATTCAACCATAACAATCGTATTTTCATTCATTATCCTATTGTGTTTTTGTGATGAGCATTGCTCTGAGATTTTGTACACTTACTACTTGCTCTGTAGTCATATTATCCCTACAAATTTCGGATAATGTAAAGAAGAATTTATCAGTAATTAAATTAATTAAGGCTTCGTGTTTACAGTTTAGTAAAAATGTTGAAAAATGACATATTCCTATTTATTTCATTAGTACTATGTGTTAAAGTTCCTGAAAATTATGGCATTGACTACCCGTACGACGCATTTCAACAACCAACCTGGGATCATTTTAATTCTCCGGTAATTTAATTTACTGAAATTTTCATTTGAAGTGTGTCAAAGCTATCTGGATTATAACATTTAGAATACCTATTTGATATAACTAATAATTTATTGTAGCCAGCAGAGTTTTTACCGGGAATCCCTCATCTACCATATCGCCCGTATCATCCTCATCCTCACCATAATATTCGGAATATTTTTGAAACCCATGGCCCCCAAAACCCTTTTGTTGATGACGACTACTTTGAATATAATCGTCCTTCTCGTCCCCCTTCTCCTATTTCTCACAGATATTGCACATTGTCGAAAGGAAAACCTGGCGTTTGTAAAAAACGTTCCGAATGCGAAAATTTGCATCATTCCCATGCATTTGAAGGTTTTTCTACCCTAAATCGTAACACCCTCAGATGTACGATTTACAATCGCTGGGGTCATGGAAGACCGGGGATATGCTGTCCTAAGGAACGATCACATTATGAACATCCCAAGGACAAACCTCAGTATCATCATCTTGAAAAGTTACCCCATGAAAATCCCCACGAAAGTTGGGAGCATAAAAGCTCGGAGCACGAAAAGCATTTTCATAACCCATCACATGAGATTCATCATGACAATCCATTGCGTGAACACCATTTCAAAAAGCCCTTTACAATTTCAACGACAAAATCCCATGAGATTCATCAGGAAAATCCATTGCGTGAACAAAATTTCAAAAAGCCCTTCACATCAACGGCAACATCCCATGAGATTCATCATGAAAATCCATTGCGTGAACACCATTTTAAAAAACCCTTAACAATTTCAACGACAACATCCCATGCGATTCATCATGAAAATCCATTGCGTGAACATCATTTCAAAAAGCCCTTCACAACATCAACGACAAGTAGGTACCAAGACCAACAAACTTCTTTTAATTTTCAAAAGATTAAGAATAAATAGTAAATACTAAAACATTTTGAGTTGTTTTCTAGAAAGACCAAAGCTTGAATTCAAGTGCAAAGTGGTACCATTCAAATTCGACTCGAAACCTAAAAAGGAATATGAAATTAGCCCAGATTTGGTCACAACCAAATCCATTGACATTTCTTTAAGTGCTGCTAATAAATCTTTGACAGAAAATGAATTTCAAAACAAACTTCTCATGAGAAAAAATCTTATGGTACGGAAAGGCACGGCGGCCGCCGGACATCTTCGTTTCACTGCTGTAATACATCTTACATTTCCTACGATTACGGAACCGACATGTGCAAAATTGAATTTCTTGGGACCTGTAATAAAATAACTTTGATATATATTTTAGACCTCGGAAAAAATTGTGGCGCGAGGCAAACTTGGAGATATTTTCTACGAAGTTTCCCATGATTTGAGTAGCAGGTACAGCTTGTTAAACCTTTTAGTTCATTTTAACCGTAGATAGTAGGAAATTTGATAATCATATTTGGAACAGATTCAACTTGAACAAAGGACAAAAGATATCCGGTCTGAAAATGTACAATGTATCTAATGTAAAAACTATTAATATGAAATGCCCTCCGAAGCCGGATTGTAACAAGCAAAGCCATAAATACAGAACTTCTGACGGATCTTGCAATAATTTATTCAAACCAAAATGGGGACAGTCTTTAACTCCTTTGACACGATTGGTATCCCCGGCATACTCCGATGGTAATTAACTTTGGGTTAGTAATTAACAGATTATCTAACTAATTAAATATTTACACTTTTCCCTTCTTCAGGAGAATGGATGCCTAGGATCGCTGCAGATTGCCATACTTTGCCCAGTGCTCGACTTTTAAGTCAGACTTTCATCAAAGATGTTGATAAACCAAGCAAAAAATATTCACTATTTTTAATGCAATTTGGACAGTTTTTGGATCATGACTTCACTTCTGTGCCAATCTACAGATTCCGTAAATATCATTTCGTATATCATTAAATTGAATCAACAGATTTCAAGTTTTAATAATTAGGATGACTATAAATATTGTAGATAACCAGTCAGGAATTCAATGCTGTTCCAGTGATGGTCAAATACTTCCTAAAAAGGATCAACACAAAAGTTGTTACCCAATAGAAATCCCTGACAAGGATCCTTTCTACAGTCCTCATGGACGAAAATGCATGAATTTCGTAAGGTCACGAGTGGCCCCGAGAATCGATTGTAGTTTAGGATATGCGGACCAAATGAACGCACTCACTCATTGGATTGATGCTTCTAATGTTTACGGTTCTGATTCTGATGATTCTAATGAATTACGACTGGGAAAATTCGGATTGTTAAAATTTTCCAATGTTGCTGGCCACAGAATGCTTCTTCCTCTGAGAGATACGGATGGAGATGGATGTACCGATGCAGTGGCCGGAAAATTTTGCTTTAGAGCGGGTAAATATAATAACATTCTTTGAATTTTTAAATACAAATTACTATTTTCATTAGCTTTAATATATTTAATTCCTCCAATAGGAGACTTCCGTGTCAACGAAATGGTTGGATTGGCCATTTCTCATTTGATTTGGTTTCGGGAACACAATAGAATTGCAATTGAGCTGCACAAAATGAACGAGCATTGGGACGATGAAGAATTATATCAAGAAGCTAGGAGAATATTAATTGCAGAATATCAACATATAATTTATCACGAATGGGTGCCAATTATTATTGGTACAAAATCAATAAAGATATAATATAGATATCTCTCCTAGATGAATAAATTTTCTTGTAGTTAATTGTGTGCGTCTTTCTCTGTTTTAGGAGAAGAGTACATGAAGAAAAATGATATTTTCCCCTTGGAAGAAGGCTATTTTGAGGGATACAATTCAAATACGGACCCTTCTGTTGCGAACGAATTTTCTTCAGCAGCTTTTCGAATGGGACATTCCTTAGTACAAGGAATTGTCCAGTTATTCAATCGTCTCGGAGAAAAGAATGGGGAAAGTGTTATCAGTGAAAATTCAAATAATCCTCATGGAATTCGAGCTACTGGACGAATAGACGATTGGATTCGAGGGTTAACAAGATTTCCCATTCAAACTTATGATAACCATATCACAGCTCAAGTATGTATTTGCGTTTCAATTCGTATAATTTTTCATGCTATAATTTTTCAAATGTGATTTTCTCAATGTTTACATTTTGCAAAAAGCTGAACGGACGGCTTTTCCAGCCGAAAGGTATGAAGTTTGGTTTGGATTTGAGCTCATTAAATATTCAAAGAGCTCGAGACCATGGAGTTCAAGGTTACAATTCATATCGCGAGTATTGTGGTCGGGATAGAGCCGTGGATTTTGATGATTTCCAAGATGTGATCCCTACAAACGTAATATGTTTTAATCATCACAATTAAAATATTTTTATTCTTAGCTTTACGTGACTTAAAAACAATGGAGTTGTTTTGGTACTTTAGATTATAGAGTTGCTGAAGATTCACTATAGTCATGTCGATGATGTTGATTTGTGGATCGGAGGATTGAGTGAGAAACCTGAACCAGGAAAACTCATAGGCCCTACCTTCGCATGCATCATTGGCGATCAGTTCGTCAGATCCAAAAAAGGCGATAGATATTTTTATGATATCGGAAACGAAGATCATTCTTTTACTGAAGGTTTTCTTTATTTTATAATTATCTTTGTCCCACCATACTATAATACCCCTACTTATATGCGATTCCTTTAATCATCGCGAATGTGTAATTTAAAACTTCTATTGTATTCATGAACACTTTGTTTGGCAGAACAACTTTCAAAGATAAGGAGAGTATCTTTCGCCAGAATATTGTGCGACAATGGAGACAGCATTAAAGAAATGCAACCATTTGCGTTTCTTACCCCGGATGACGAAGAGTAAGTACACCCTGTTAAGTAGATCATGTAAAATTCCTCAAAATTGTAATTCCTTCGTGGATCCTCCCTTGCCCGGAGCAAGCCAATAATTTAAAGTCACTTAATTGAAGTTATCGGATGACAGTATACCATCGGTCGTGACAATTTAAACCTAAAACGTGTTTTGTATTTTTAATATTTTTTTTGTTTCCAGAAATCCTCTCATTGATTGCAGAGATGACGTAATTCATTCACTAGATTTGAGTCTATGGAAAAGCGATCATGACCATCGTTAATCTTTTGAAAAACATTTTGGGTGGAGGATGTCTTAATTGTCATTGAACTATATTTTGTAGATATATTGTAATAAATAAATTGTTGCTTGCGATTAAAGTAGTAAAACTGGTGATATGTGTAGATTTATTTACAAGCTTTCGGATTTCATTGGTTTTTACAATTTTATCTTGGCCATACAATGGTCTCAATCCAATCCAAATAGGAATTAACATTAGTGTAGACCGCAGGAGTTCTGTATCCACAAAATCTTGGTCCAAAGGAAGTAATGCCAACAACGTAGAAGACGCATCTTTTTTCCTTGTTCCTAACAAGAGCACCTCCACTGTCGCCCTAAACTCGTTAGATCACATGGTATTAAATAAGGTACAAAAAACAGTACTATGATTAAATGCAAAATACCCAATAGGGTGAATGTGTTAGATGGTAAGTACCTGACAAGTGTCTTTCTCCGTCGTGTTATCCCCTGCACATAGCTGGCTCCGAAGAATACCCTCGGGTAATCTGTACATAAGTTATAAAACATTTTATTACTGCCACTGCACTTTTATCTTACAACAGGTCATTGATATGGGGTTTGCATTTATATAATCTAAAAGCGTTGTGGCTCTATATATTCAGATAAAATGAGTGGTAATAAATATTTTTATTCTCTGCAGTTTGCAGTGACTGTACATTTATTTCTTACGTTAATGAACGATCTGCGATATCTTTGTAGTACCGATCACAAGCATTCTTCCCAAGCCCTTTCAAGTTGACTGCTTGTAAAATTTCACTTTGAGTATCTACAATCCATGTAATTCCCAATAACATTAAAGCTTATCTCAATGTTAACAACTTTGGGTTGACAATACTTGATTTCCTCACCTGCTGGTCCTAAATTTCCCCAACCAACAGCAGTCAGAGTTAAATTGTTGTTGATATGCTTTAGTAAATGGTCTTCGGGCTGCGGAAGACAGGCAGGCAAAATTGCCCGAGATATTTTGACTTTCTTGTCCATTTTGATCAAAGCAACATCATTGTATCTTACAGGTGGCTTATATCCAGGATGCTTAATTATGTTTGAAATTCCTCGAATAGTCCTTGTAGAACTTGTTTGCGGATTCAGATAAATATCCCCCAAAAGCAGTTTTGTGGGTCTTCCCCTGCAATCATTGTCAAGGTCATTATCAAGAACGCACTATACTAAGTAAAAAATACAAAATTAGTAAATTAGGCTATTTATATTGAACAAAGACATCACAAATCACATACTTACTACCTGTAGGAAAGGAACTAATAAGTGATCATTATCATTATCACAGTCATTATGCTGCTCTAAGGTGTTTAATGTGTTTTATAATCCATGTTTTTCATTGTTCTTGTTCTTGCAATAAATTGGCAAGCTATGTAAATTGACCGTAACCTTCTTTGTCTAACCATTATGCTAAGTAATTCACAGGAAAGTGACTCGTGAATTACTGTACGTCATCACACACGTTTTCATGTTTTCAGATAATCATATTACTGCTGATGAAATCAGATGCAAGATTACCATAATTTATAAGTGCATACGTATTGTAAATCATCGATGTACTCCATTTTGCAAAAAGGAACATACAGAGTGCCTTTAATTGAATGATACACACTTTGACCCTAAAATACTTCCAAATGGTTTATTAAGATATTCAAACAAGGTATACAACAGTCGAAAGACCATGCTATTGGTATTATATAAAAATCGACTAAATATTTTTGTAACAAAAAAAGATAACTAGGTAAAACGTTCCGTGGGCGAAAAAAGGGGGAAATTTCCCCAGGTAAATGACTAAATGACATTTTGATCTTGATGTTACCAAATCTGGATCGAAATCCATCGACCAGAATCATTCAATAAAAGCCATTATATACAAATAATACTATATGCCATGCCAAGTGCAGACTTATTCATATTTGATGTGATCGTATGTAGATTATTAAGTATGTTTATTGCATATTTCTTACGTGCCCTTTATCAACATACAATTTTACAACCTGACCTATGTTTAGAAAAATCCTCACGAGTTGCTATCAAGATCACAAAAATGATTGCTCGTAGCATTTTTATTGGCAAGCATAACATGAAGCATTAAATCATTGAAGAAGTTTCATAAATGTATAATATTCTTTCAGTTGTAGCTAGTAAGATGGACTAATTATCATTTTGGATTACATTTAAAGGTAAGCTACATGAAGTAGGTGTCCTAGATGAATTGCGAAATAATATTGTGATTGGAGTAGTATGATCATGTCATTCTGGTAGATTTAGGTATGAGGAATGTAATTGTTGTATATGTACATGGAGATGCACAATGTACTATGTTGTACTAGTATATAATGTGTAGGTAGGTACTTAGTTTAGTTATAGCGAATTTGTTATGTTGATATTGATACAATAAAAACTGGGAACTGCAATTACTAATTACACTCGGTGCGTTTTTCCATCCGCGTTCTCCGAACATGAAAACATCGTAAATTCTTACAAAGGGTAATTGATTGGGGATAAAAGGCATTAGTATGTATGCATGGAGTGCGAAGCTAGCATAAAGTTATAAAAACACGTGTCATAAAATATGAAGTTGTATTTATCTTGGCTGTTGGGCTGTAAGAAGACGGATGTATAGCGTTGAAATTGATTAGTTAAGATTGAAAAAACGAAGTTTTTGAAAAAGGTTAGTGTATATTGTTTGTTGTGTGCCATTGGAAGACTTGGTAAGATGTGTATTGTTGTCTAGTTTGATCTGGTGTGGCTTTGTATCATGATCATGACACTGGCACTTTGGAATATCATGAATATGTATGAGTTGGAAAAAACGCAAGCAAGTCGACTACTCGGTAAGCCGAGTCTATGGAATGGGCTAATCTTGATTTGACTTTGGTTGTCTTGTCATGAAGTATAATTGATATTCGAGTAGTCTGCCTTTACTTAAATCGCTATATCGTATAGCGCCCTTAATATTGTCTTATTATGATATAAGATTGATATTTTCTACCACTAAAACGTATATTCACATGAGTTGTGTATGGCTATAGGTTGTAGCTTTGGAATCGGCTAGTTTTTGCATGGAAATTGCTCGCAGATGCCTTTAGGTTACCATTTTGAAAAAAAGGATTTATGCACAAAAGATCACTCTTACTATTTATCACACGGAATCAGAGATGCGGCCGAGACGAGACGAGACTTGAACTCAACATTTTTATACACATACACTCTCAATTAACATTTATGTTATTGTTAAAATAAAACAGCCTATGCTTATACGTTTTAGCAAGACTATTTCATTTTCTATATGTATTTTGTGCATAATACTAGTTCGCAAGAAAAACGACGTCAATTCTATAGTCGTAGATCTTGCTCTTCTTCCCTAACTTCATTTCATTTAATATATTCAGTATTCCAGTTCCAATTTTGAGTACCTAAGCTTATTGCACAGGTTCAAGTGTACAATAGAATATGTGTATTTAATACTATGCAAACATATACATTTTCTATAGCTTATGACGAAAAATACTTGTTTTGTTTCTAAAGGTTATTTCAACTTGTATGAGCGTATACCTGTAATTTAAAGATATATAAATTATATAATTATTGTTCAACTTCATTTGTAGCAACCCGTCTTGTCTACCTATCCGTTTAGATTGAATTCCTTTTCAGAAGGTTGGTTAGCTAAATGTAGGAATTAAGAGAGTAAGTGCTCATGCTATGTACGTAGATGGAATATGGAATCCTTTCTGTCTATTAATGCTAGCTAACATTGTATCTTTATATCTCTCTATTTGATCTTCTGATTTGGTGTGCTCTGCTACTACTACTTAGCATTTATTCCCTCCGTCCGACCATGGAACGCTGGATCACTGGATACAAATAAAATGGTGAATCGTGCAAAAGTTATTATCACGCGAACAATAACCGATATCTTCAATTTAGTAAAAATTCCACAGCCCCTAAGCCAAATCTCATCACTCAACTCCATTTTCTCGAACATGACAGCAAACAAAGATTACTTTGGTGTATGTGCAATATAGTTTCCAGATCCAAATGGTCTATTGTCTTCTTTTCATGCAAATATCTACCTCTAATATGGTTATCAAGAATCTTTTAATCCAGACGATATAATTATGAAGATTTTACTTTCTCCAGTGATAATAATTCCATAAAAGTTTTAAAGTTATGCCAAGTGATCAGTTTTTCATATCAAAATAGACAAAAGTGAAATAACTACGAATATCCTTTCCGAGTGAAAATTACAACTTCAACCTGTGTGCAAAATTTATATCAATTGGTAAGATTTTTTCCATGCAAACTTGGAATGTTTGAGTATACTAAATTAGTAATTTGGTTGACTAAAGTTCACTTGTCTAATTTTAAGATTAAGACTAGCAAAATATTCTTCTATCCACTATTTAAGTCAGTTGTCAGTTTACTAGAAGCCATTGAACGCATTTCACGAATTTTAGCACATAAGTATTACCAGAGCCGTTTATTGCATATCTACATTGGTAAAAATAATTTGAATGAATTTGATTGATTGATCGACGATTGATTGAACAAGTGCAGTGCATCCATAATGGTTATTATAGGTTGAAGCACACTAACTGTTTTAATTTCTCTTTGGTCTACTAACCAAGCCAAATTGAGCTTTGTTATCAGCCTAAGTGCATTTTTACCAAACAAAGAACAAATGCGAAAAAACCTTGGAGTGGCTATTGAAAATTGAAATACAAGTGATCACAGAATATTGTTAAACAAAAGGAAGAATAACCAATAGCTAGTAACCTTAGGTAGATGCAAACCACGTTTGCATTTTTATCGATTTCCAGGATTTGCTGGGAAATGGAAACCTAACAAACAATAAATTATTCAATAGTTTGAAACAAGATATTCCTACCCAAAGCATTTCGACTACAAAATTCTTCCATTGAATACCTATTTGGAATTGCATCTCATCAGTTAGTACAAGGGCATCTACTATATAACATTCTTTTGGATTAGCCAAAGATGCTACTTGTGCACTCTAATGGCCAGTTTATGAGAATGGATTTTTTTCAAACGGAAAATATGGTTTTATGCTAAATTATTATTCATGCAACATGAAGCATTGACGTATTTCTAGGAACCAGTTTGCAATTTACAAATGTTACGTTGTCCAACTTTGGATTTATTTAGGGATAGTTACTGAAATCAACGAAAAATTCATCATAGTAAATATGCATTATCATCATCTGCCTTTTTTAAGACAGACTTCAAGCGTCAACTCAAACTTAACAGACAACAAAGAAGACTAGACAGAAGGATTAAGATAATCCCAACGAGCTCATAAGTACCACACGGATTGAGTCACACATAAATCATTCTAAGTACCTATTTATCTCCCCGTACTACGTATCTTCAACTTGCGGACAACGATTCGCCATTACTGCATATCATTTCATTTTAGTGCGCACAGTTTGACAGTTAGTGTTTTGTTAAGTGCAAAAAACGGTTCAGGAATATAAATATAAGAAATACTTCAGATCAAGGGACATTGGTAATTGAGAATACAAAATAAAATTCTTTATCGTAATGGATAATTCTGGAATATTATTATTGTGTGCATTTTTTGTAATTTGGTAATCAATTACCAATTCTCTTATCAAAGAATAATTCAAGATGGTAATGTAGTGGTATACGTATATAATACCCATGAATTAGTGCTAATCTTCCTAACAAATTGGGTGTCCAACCCGAAAAGGTGCATTTGCATGGTTATAAATCCAGAAGTACTTGTAATAACCAAATTACAAATTACAAAGCATGATCTGGAATTAATTTGCATACATAGACCCTCAACTAATTCAGTGCCACTAGTCATACAAATATTGCATACATTGTAAAGAATTGCAATGAGCTGCAGCAACAATTTAATTGTTTGCAAGACGCACTGGGCATTAGGTATCACAGTAGCTTTTTGCAAAACGTATAAGCAAGAGCAAGATTTGATTTGATTACATATAGATTTTATGGATCTCCAACAGAGAGTCAGTTCCCTTTGGTCACAAATGAAAATACAAGTTTTCCTTTGATATCCAAACGGCCTTCACATGACTTTCAGCCATCCCCTCCAACCCTAGATAATTATATAAAAGTCTACTTTTTACTCGGGCTTTTTACGATCAATTCTGAAATCTTTCTTCGCTTCCAGCTATTAACCAGCAGATCTTCTAAGAATGCTTGGCAGTCTTGGCACTGTGAACAACAGACCAATGTTGACCAAACTAAATATTTATAATTCCGATCGTAAATTAGATTATCATGTAAGCAAAGGTAATTTGTTCATAAATAATTTAAGCGTGAATATACAATTGAAAATTCTCCCTAATCGTAGGTATTCCACACATAATTGAATTCCAAAAGATCATTCTTTCCAGCTAATGTAGGTGATTTATTGCAGATGCTCTCAAGTTGCACTTTTTTGGAACACCACCAAGAAAAAATTGCATTAAAATCCTATTAGTGTTTTGTTCAGCTAGACAATCACTGACAGGGTACGTTAACAATTCTCCTTCACATTCTACGTACTTAAAGATTAGTTTTTTGGAGAGATTTTCCCACAGTGCGCAACTGCGATATATAATTTGAGTTTGGAATAGAGATACCTACCCTACTTCGAAATAGTTACAAAAGATGTAATGTGATGATGTTCTTTCTTTGGCCTGATGTGTATTAGTCAATAGTCAATAATCAATATACGCTGCATAAAAATAAAGTATCAAATAGAACTGTTCACCAATAATGCAAAACGTAACAAAGTTGCCGAATAATTTAGGCAATATCTTCAGGTACCTCATGAAAAAAGATTTCGTGTTACTGTAGAACAAGTAAAGGAATTTCGCCATTAATATTAAGGAATGTGGATAGAAAAACTTGTAAGATGAGTGTGAGAAGTTGGAACTGGAAATTCATAATTACATATTATTATTGATGTTCGTAAATTAAAAATCCATTTTCCTCATTCTCTCTATCATCACCTTCAAAATATAGTATGTATAGTGAAAAGACAAGATAGTTATAAGGGTATAACAGATCCTGTTTCTCATCTGTTTCATTTATTTTGCAGAAATGACGATGGTCCGAATTTGGCACATGTACATACTATTGGCAACAGTTGCCACTGTCTGTCTAGCCATAAGATCCTGTAATGGAGCCCCTCTTCCTCTCCACAAAGAAGGAAGTGTGTCTCGGGAAAAACGTGGAATTTTCGGTCAGTTGAATTTAGTGACAACTACAACGACCACAGCCACTCCTAGATTCAAATTCGGAACGACAACTAAACAAAGACATAGTGCTCCAAAGAAACCTACGACAACAAAAAGGTTTACCAGCACAACAGCCACATCTGAGTTAAATGAAGTTTCTTCTACCAGTAGCAACTCTGAGGACATTGCTCTCCATGAAAAACAAACTACTAAGGATATCGAAATGATACTTTCAACAACTGTATCAACAAGTTCTCTATCCCCCGTCTATGTCAATTCAAGTCCATCTGCTCTAATGCTACATCAAGCAGAATCTTCAGAAGGAACAATCGTTTTCCCGAATTACGACGATGACAGAGATGTCATCTCTGCAAGCCACTCTTCTCTATCTAAGAAAGAGAATGCTCCCAAGGAGGAGGAAAAACATGAAGAGTCAGCTAATAATCGAGGTACTCTTGAAATTGTGGGAGCATTTCTTCAAAAATATATTAGAAGTAGACAGTATGGACTTGAGAGTAACGAAGATGAGTAGTCTATGGGATAGAGAAAGCACGCCCTAGAATTTTGCTATACATGGATATGTAATCCGTGCATGAATGTACATAAATAAGAGCTATACTTATAATATTGTAGTTAAATGTAAATATAATACTTGCAATATGCTTATTAGTGAAATTAAGAATGTAGAATGCAACTAATTAATTAATTACTAAATCGCTATATCTAATTATCTATCTATCTTTTCTATCTAAATTAAACTCTTACTCCCTTCTTCTTGTTTGTCCCTTTTCACAGCTCTGTCTCCATCGTCTATTTGGAATCTCATAGTTGTCCTTCTCCAATTAGCATACACAGTTACTCAACAGAAAATCCCTCCCTGACGACCTCTCCATCCCAGGAATAATCAATGCAGTAATAATAGTAATTCTGTAATAATTATTTTTCATTTACCATTTACCATCTGTGTTATTGTGTTATGTTAAGTACCTCTTTATTGTATCTAGTGAGAGAGATTTGTGATTCCTAAGTATTTTAAGATTGAGTGCATGTGCAGTGCATGTCTGTTTCGTTTGTTTGCTGTTAATTACTTGATAACATATCTGATCCAATGCACCTAATATTTACTTATCATTATTAGTTAGCAATTGCAAGGGACGAAAGAACTGACTAGATTTTTTTGTACAGAATTCAATTGTGCCAATTGATTTGATTGTTACTTTCATGTAGCCAATGTATATAATTGTTGTATAGATGTATAGACAGAGTTGTGCCAGTTTTCGCAGTACACTTAAGTAAATTAAGCACTTTAGACTTTAGTCTGCCATTTTAGTTAATGCATTGCAATGGTTGAACCATGCACATATAGAACTGGTTTTGAATTTCAAGTTAAGTAATAAAACATGTTTTCCTTTAAGTTACCTTGCATTTCTTGGAATTCTCATTTTTTGACCTCTAATTCTAATACTCGGAAATTCAGAGTAATAAATACCATAGTTTATAGAACATTTGCATATCAAATACCTTATTGATTGTTGTTCAAAATGGATATACGCCTATTCTACTTCAGAAAATTGTTTTGGAAATGTAAAATTACTAAAAGGTTGACTTACGCTCTAGTATCGATGCAATGACCTGCTGTAAGGACATATTCGTCAGATATGAGCTGGAAAATAAAATAATCGCCAATTTAGACCGAAGTGTATACGTATGGATAATAATTTACCTATATACACTAGACTAGATTTCCTCCTTTAACACACAAAGTATTATTCAAAGTACTGTTTCCTTACGGTTCCTCCACAACGCCATGGTGTATCAGAAACATCATAACCAATTGACACCTGTCAAAATTAAAGGTACTTCAGTGATTTAATTATTTTAACGATTATCATGAATCATGAAAATATCACGAAACATTAAGCACATACAGCATAACTAAATTCTTCCGGTTTAGCGTCTCTTCCTCCAGATATCAAAGGATTGTGATTTGGATTACAATGGATTTCTTCTTCTACTTCTGTTTCCAAGAAAGCTGGTGGCAAAAGTGGGAAGGGGCCATCTATTACCTTCAAAACTTCGGTGTACTCTTCGCATTCTAGATGCAGATAAACACAGCCATAGGTGTGAGGTTAATGTTGAAATTAATGTGTATGCGTGTTCAATGAGAGTAAGGATTAAGCAATTAATAATTCGGGTATTCAACAAAATTATAATTTTAAGTTTCCTTGAAAGTCATTACTTTTGGCACTAATTCTTTTCCCAGTGGGACAGCAGACAATGGACCGGTTCTTCTAGTTGAAAGTTAATCATACATGACATCAACAGTAGATAAAATATGTTTAGATCGGATTACCTGGCACAGTGTTGGGTTAACACCAGCATAAAGATTTGCTATTGCTGCTGTGCAATCGGCTATAGGTTTGCAAACGCCTGGTGTAGAATACGCATCTTTGATATTGCACCTGCTTCCTTCACATATAAAATTAAGCATTATTAACATACTCGTTTTCCTATCATATTTATAGATCAACTTGATCATACATGCAATTTACATCAAAGAAAATTATTTTTAAGTCAACATGAAATAGAGCCAAAGCAAAGCCAACCTGCCCTTTGGGTTCGGCAAACGTCTAATAAAAACAAACACACCAGGAAGGTTAGATTGCGTGTTCTTCGACACATTATTATTAACTTTTTAACTGTCCATACAGTGTCCAGAAAAGATCGTTATTTACTACTGCTCAATTAGAACAGGTTATGTTTTTACTAACACACAAAACACCGGTAATGATACATTTATTATTCATATGCTATAAAGGATATAAAGGAATCTACACAAGGGATTCTACTTCTTTCTATATAGAATAGTTAGCCAAGTCGTTGAAACCGAAATGACAATTGCTATATGGCTGATAAACAAAAATATACTTTTAATTTCTAATGCTACACTTTTGAACTAGTAATACACTGAGGATTTGTATTTTAAATACTTGTGGCACAATTCTAATGTTTTTTTCACATCTGACGATGCTGTGGGGAGTACCATGTATATTCATATTTACTAAGAAAGGTACATCCTACGTAGGTGGATGTAGATATCGCAACCATAATACCATACATTCTTCCTTATTTCCAGACTATCCAGACTGTTAAGAGTATGGTCTTAAGAGCTAGCAAACACGGAAAAAAATATTTCAAGGATGCGTGAGGGAATTATTTTCTACAATAAAGTATATAACGCAACGCATATTATGATGATTATTATGCATCTAGGTAGTGGGTATACTATATGCATTTACAATAAGGTGAGTTGTTCAATAGACCAGTTGCTGAAGGTCCGCCATTTTCACCTATAACACAGGTAGATACATTTTCGGTTCGTTCCTCTCTTGTGTTATAGTGAAAATGGCGGACATTCAGCAACTGGTCTATTGTATTTGTAAATGTAGTGCCAGTGCCAGTAAAAACCACAGCACCCAGTCGTGGTTTTTGTGTCGGTGGCGGCTAGGCCCCAGCCATGGTGCTCGAAGTTGAAACAAAGATTCCCAAAATTGGACTGCATTGTACTGATACTGCTCAATTATTACTCTTCGAGGATATCCGGCCACAAGGCATTGGAGAAGAAATTGAAAATTTCTTTTATCAAATGGTGCAGGTGTGAATACTACTTCTATGTGCTATTTGAAATAATGTTTTTTGTCCGAAAATATTTTTATCTAGTGGCCTTAGTCAGATTTAACTGTTACAGGTACAGTTCTTACCATGCATGTAAGTAGTATAGAGATTTACCACCTATTTACATATAGATATGCTTGATTTACGATGTACCTACATAATAATTATGGTACAGCCATGGACCATGGACCTAACCTAGATGCTAGATATAATAGTAGCATCGGTTTTTTACGTTACTACATTTTTGACTTTCTTTTATCATAGTTTCTATCAGATACGCCTATCAGACGGTCTCATGGCGTTGGAAGACTTCGACAATTTGTTATTTAATCCAATTGAGTGCGCCCAACAAGGACAAGCTTTCGAAAATCCGTTTCAGACAATCAATTTATACGCATTTTCGTCTAACAGAATTAAATAGCAACGGAAGTGAAATCTTTAAGAGGTCTAATGTAGAAGCAGTTGGTAAGCTTAGCGGAAATAATATATCATATAGAGAATATATTACTTTATGATCTAATAGTTTGAAAAGAAAGGTAAAAATAATATTTCATTGAATCATTTCCTTTTGCCCTAAAATCTCTTAGGTATTCTGATGGTCGTTAGAGAGGATGTAGCATCGACGTAAAACTAGTTTTAAATAGAATTAAATTCAAAGCAAACGGTATAAAATGTACTTTTAATTAAGAGTGATTCAATAGCCATAACAACACTGTCACACGCCATACCGATTTACATCTATCAGTGATGAAAGTTGTTATTGGATAATACAATACCCGTTTACAGGAGTTTTGGGCGATTTTGACATTACTTTTATTTATCGAAAACGACAACTATGTAGATCCT
>JABASH010002515.1:0-19801 GCA_019776445.1 Tomocerus maximus | reverse complement strand
GCAAATGAAGTTCAGCATTCCTTGAGGTGAATCAAAATTATGTGACGCTTTGATTTCCTAATATCATTTGTATGCTAAGTGAATTGTGAACTGTCTTGACAAGTCTGAAATGGAGTAGGTACTGAATAAACTGATTAGAAGCTGATTTCTGAATTTATTAAATTAATAGTCCTGCCTGTGACTACCTACAGTGCAAAACCATAACATTTGTCTGAATTACTTTGTAAATCATGGCTCATGGCTCTGACAAGCCTTACTAATATGTTTTGGTAGAATTGACGTAAATAATAAGATAACTTGTATTATCTACGGTTCAAGAAGTTAAAAAGTCCATCATAATTATCAACAGTCATGTATGCAGCGATAATGGTATTAGTAAAACTCTTTTAGACTTCATTACAGTTCGTATGTAGGCAATGCTCCTTCAGATAATTGTATTGATTCTATGTAGCAAAGTTTAAACAGCATTATCTGTAAATGGATGTACACGTGTTTATGTTTTGCTAATGAGATTTATGTTCAGTTATTTCATTACTGTTCTAAGGTACCTATTCCGATAAAGTTACTTTCAACCACACTTTTCTTGTTTTAAGGAGATATATTTAGTCCTGCTACTGTGCTACTGCTAATATTACGTATAGCAAGCAGCAAGCTACCACATTGTTTTGGTTGGGTTCAGCAGATAGAAATGTAGAGCAAAAATCTTATTAGAGATCTTTGCGTTTGGAGCTGTGTGCGTGGCACAGTAGTAGAGGTAAGTTCGATTTTGTTAGTTTATTCAGCAAGAATCAATAATAAGTTAAGTAAACTTCTGGAACTGAAGGTAGTAATTGCTAACCTAATAGCATTTGTTTCGAATTTAAATACAGTAGTACATCTACTTCAAGCGAGGCATTGGCAGGGCAGACAGATATTGGAGATCTTCCCTGCCTGTCGACTCTGTAACAAATCGCATGTACGAATCGGCTGTTTAATAGGAAACTCTGTCAGATTCCGTCCTAATAATTTCGTTAGTTGAGTCTTGAGTCAAGTCAGGCTACACAGAATCAGATTCAAGAAATTGTGTAGCAGCATGTGCTTTCTTAAGGATAGTTTATTATATGCCTATATGAAATAGTGAATGACAAGTGTTTGGGGATTTCGTGTAGGATGGTATATGCTCCGCCTATGTTATGTACTTCTTGTGTGACTACTGTGTTTCTCCTGGTACATTGAGTCCAACAGACTACTAAACTAGTACTACAACACGGCTAAATAGTTAAGTCTTGGCCTGACTTAGATTTTTGAAAGAAAAGCAGTTTGTTTGTATTTGTAGGTAGCGCAGCACATGTCTTGTGAGCGTAAAAGGATCTGTGAAACTGTACTTTTTGATTTTATGCATTCTGTGCATACTTAGACAAGGCAAGTAAAGGAAATTTCAAATAGAGGCGAAAGAAAGGCTGTCAGAATTGCCTACATAGTTCGTGCTTGCAATTAGCCTGCAAGTCACAAGAGCCAGAAAGTAAGTTCTTGTTCTCCTGACTTGTAGAATGGATTCAGATTGAGAGAGCCTCGTTGGTGGAAATGATAATGTGATACATAGTTTCGTGCCCTATCGGTTTATGAATTGAGCTGATGCTGATTGTTAGGTGGAATGAGGATTCGTCTAAGAATGGAATGAAATCAACTTCTTTACTACCAACAGAAGGTTTACACAGACTCGGGAGCTCACTTCATGCATCGTACACTTACGTTACGTTTGTTAGCAGAATGGTATGCAATAATGTCATAGTGGTATAGCGTAGTTCGTAGAAGTATAGTGGGACACACATTTCGTAGTCGATGAATTGAATTAAGAAAATTCATGCGAGCGAACAGAATGTCATGCTATGCGACGCGCTACTGCATTGGATTGCACAGAGATTGAGGAGATCTATTTTTTGACTGAGTAGTTGCAACACGGTGTATAGATTCTATCTAAATAAATATGTCCTACCTACGGCGAACAAAGAGTATAATGCTCCACTCAAGCGGTTATATTTATATTATAAGCAGGGGATGGGAACTGAATACTCTTGCAAACTTCAGAGAGAGATTTTCTTAAGGACAAAAAAGTTCAAGTAACATGTATGTGTAGCGAATATTAGCGAAGTAGCGGAGTCGGACAGGCAACACAGAAAAAAGACATAAACGGAGCATTCATGCAAGTAGTCGTGGAGTATACAGTCTGGCGAAGTGTACTTGATGTGAGGTAATTTAAGTAGATAGGTATTCGGATTGGCAGGAGAATCGTCACAAGTACAAATACGGAGCTGGTTGGTGGTGGTGGCAGACAGATGCACATGCAAATCTCTGTAGGAAGGAAGGTGCACTCGTAGCATGATAATCTTAGCACAAAGTGAGAAAGAAATCATTCTTTCCTTCGTTTGTCCGTTTCTCTAGCTTTTGAATTATCTTGTAACTTTTCATTGCCAATTCATTCACAATGCAAACACACTCACTCTACTCACTCACTCACACGGCTTCAGTTACAACATTTATTTAGCTTTGACTCATTCTCCTCGTCTGCATGCCGAGATATCTGATACAGCCCACTGTGTTCTAGATCAAATTATCTCTTTTTATGCATCTGATGTTGACGTTGATGCAAGTTTGCTACGGTCTATCTTACAGATATGCTCTTTTAATGCCGATGCAGATACATTTCTATCTAAGGGATTTACAAAACGCTTGCACATGGCCAAAATATAGTGATACTGTCACATGACATCTTAATCAACTACTTCAACCAGTTACACTGTGTGCAGTGTCTAACCTTTTTTAGTATCGTGTGACAATCAAGATTGGTGATTGACTCTAGATTTTGCATTTGATGCATTACTGTGCGACTCGTCTCTTTCAGGGACAAAATATTTTAATACAAGTTGAAGTAGGTAAAAGTAACAGAACTAATAATGCAGTTAGTTTAGAACGAAAAAATAATATCTCTTGAAGACAGATAAACATTATCTGCTTAGAATAACTGCTAACATTCCCCCTTTATGAATCTTGTACAACCTACTGGAAAGGTTAACCTGTGTTTGGGATGCAATGAGACACTTGCATCATTAATTTCAATTCCGATCCTCTGCCTCTGTATAACACGCTCATTTGACTCATTCCTTTGTTTCTAGAGAATAATTCATAGAAAAAGTCATGTTGCTCATCAGTTGTTTTTGCCTAGTCTCATTTTCACAGGATTCGTCTTTTATTTGTCCATTTTGTGCTCTTTTCTCAAAATCAATTGCTTTTCATTAGTGCTTTCCTCTTCAATTAAGTCCAATTATTAGAAGGTTGGCTGGTACTAATTTGCAACCTCTTCTCTCCATTAGTGCCGTCCTCCTAAACAATTCCCTTAATTCCAATTTCTACTCTCTGCTATTTCCTTGCATCTAGTCTCCTAACAATCAAGTTTTCAGTTTCATTTCTCCCACTTAGCTCATACTTCCTTGTTTCCTCTTCGTCTCTTCCTTTCTCAAGAAATATGTAAATACTTGTAAATTGGTTCTTAATTCTGATAAAATGGTAGTTGACACTCTTGAATGTTCATCTCAGGTTCATCTGCGTCCGTTGCGCTACAATTTCTTTTTTATGTCTTTTAATCATTGGAACTATCTGTGTCGGTCAATAATCAAATTGATAATTTACATCTGACAAAAGTATGTCACATATGGCATACCTAAGTATGACGTGAAAAATCCATGAAGAAGTCCAACGTGGTGACCAATTTCTGAGTATAGTATTTATCTGCAAATATTTGCGTATAAGCAAAATATAAAAATTGTCAGCCATTAATGAATGAGTAGTTCTTCGAATGTACTACGTACTATTGGCTGAGTTGTAGATTAACGTTATGCAAATATCCTTAGTATTAAATGTGTACGTCAATCACCGTCCATGTAGACAATGAAAAAGAAGATGATTTATAAAACGATTACAAATGTTGGTATAATAATAATAATATTATTATGGGAGGGTATTGCACACCACGTCGTTCGTTTGTGGTTAATGGCTGTGGTCTAAGATTTTTGTGCATGTATACGCTAACTACGTACCTGTGTGCGTATTTAATAAGCAATAGCAAGTAGCAACATTTATAGTATGTATGTAGCAGAAACTAATTGCCAACACGCCAAATAACGCAGAGTCAACTGAAATCAAGTCTACAGAAAGTAATACCAAATCGAGACATTAGTGGAGGTATTAGTGGAAGGGCAACCTGCAAATGAAGACACTAACACACAAATAATGTATGCTGGAGTTGGAAGTTTGGAGGGAGTTGAGTGTGTTTCTGTTTAGTTTTAACGAGTTCTTGGAGGATGTGATGAGGAAGTGAGATTCTCTTGGAATGGAAACACGCATAATTCACAGGATGGATCCACAGGCTTTCAAGACTCACTTATGATTCCTTTTGGTTGTTAGATCTCTCTTGAGGAATAAAATTAAGTGGGAAAATGCGGTTGTACGATCATGTTGACGTTGGGTTGACAGTAGGAGATAACATGAGACAAATGTAATGTTTAGTTTTTCGTGTACTCTACAATCACAGGATCCTCTTCAGTTTTTTATACCTTAAGTATATAGCAAAGGCAAGACTACTATGCTTACAAGAAATTGATTGCAAGAATTTATGTGACTTTTTCTATTATTGTACAAGGTCCTATTTAAGGCATTTTGCATACGAAAGTTTTCCATTTGGCTTACGAAACACATTCAAACCCTCAAGCCCCATTTTTTGTGGCAGGAGATGGACAGGAACACAGTTGGCTACTTTAATGTGTCACAGCTAAATTAAATGCCAATTACCTAAGGAAATGTAATTTAGGTATACACATTTGTGTAATCTAGCTATATATGTAGTTATCTTATCTTATCAAGCATATACTGTCCAATATACTCAGTCAGCCATCCAAACTGCAAATACGAACATTAGCTACATTAGTTAGTCAAATCAATACAATAAGCATTTTTCGCTGAGACAGGAAGTTCTTCGTGCAGCTATAGCTGAGTGTAGTAGTCTTCAATAAGTATCATTATGTCGCAAAGGTATGTAATGTGCATATCGTCTATTATTAAGCTGCGAATTGTGTAAGAGGATCGTAAAGGAATTTAATGAGCCACACTTCTCACAGCAGCACTCATATTAGCGACGCACTTTTTCGTAACTTGTCGACTGTCCCTCTCATTAGCGTTTAAAGTAGAAATTGATTTTTTACTGGTCCTTGTCCTATGAGACAGACATGCAGAGCAACTGAACCAGTAATTTCTCTATTCTTTCCACCGCTAAAAGGTGAAGTGTTTTGCATGTATGTGCCAATTAAGTTGGAATTATGGAGATCAAAAGAATACTATTTTCTACGAACGTCGGGTGCAGTAGCTAGTGAGCAGCTTTTACTTTTCTGACTTCCCCTTCAATTAAAAAAATGATTGCTAAACGCAAAGCAAGTTAGTCACATGTAAATATACACTTCTCTCCATTATTTCTTCAGCTACGTACTTACTGCATGCAATTATGTATCAACGCAGTAGTAATGTCCATGAGAGACTGTAAATTATACAAAGATGAGTCACACCATGTCTTCATCTCCATAATTCCCAACGTTGTGTCATCATGGTACATCCACTGACGCCTCATAATATCTAGAGTGAGCAGCATCAGTTATAATCAAACTAGGTAATTTAATAAAATATATATTTCAGATACAGCATCTCCTCATTTATTCCGTATGATGATACAAGACGAATTATCTCATAGTTTCCATTTATTGAGCCAAGTGAATGCAATTTACATGCATCCTCATCCTCCTCGAAACTTGTTACATTAATTGGTATGTTATGAATGCAGAAGCAATCCGTATTATTCATTCAGTCTATATAGAACCTACTGCAATCATCTTCATACTGATTAAGGGCTTTAGGCATTGAGCCCACATTTTATGGTATTCTTTGAAAAACTGACGAATATTTTTATATTTTATGTCAGCTCTGCATATTCTCATACTTTATGCGAAATGTGTCAAAGATTGTATAACAATAATCATGAACCTATGTACAAAAAGTTGTGATCTACTATTACCGATGCAGATAGACTTTTTCGTTCCGCGGTTTTTGTTGCTGTCTAGATTCTACCTTCTACTACCGTCTGCTGCATTGTATAAATAGTACATAAACAATGACTATAGTACGAGGAATTTTCGAACTTTCGTGTTTCTCTTTCATTGATAGCGTTGTATGCATTATCATTGCAAATAGCTACAGAGTCTACTACGATGTTCTAATAAAGAGTTATTTTGCTGGGCTAGAATTGAATAAATATATTGTTATCACACCTACAACAACAAGTATTTACTACATGATGGAATAGATGGAATATTAGAGTGGTGGTCTGAGAAGAAGGCGGATTGGTGGTGGTGGTGATACAATAGCGTAGAGTAGGTACATGCAGTGGAAGGCAGTTAGGCGAAGGTGATAGAGAGTTAGTGGACTCTCTTTATCTGTAGTCTGGCATTGCAGAGGAGATAGAGAGAATAATAACTTTAGTTAAGGTACTTTAGGTGGGAAAGCCATGGAATTGCCAGACAGATGGATTTTTAACAACGTACTATTTGTTGCTGTGTTCACTTGTGGTGTACTGAGCTGTGGAGCATATTAAAGCAGAGCCACTCACATCCTATCACTTCAGGTCATCATCATCGTCTTTGTGAGACTCATCACATCAGATCACCATCATCTCATTCCATGCTACATATCGTCACGTCACGACAACAGCACCGCCGGTCCGACAAAAATACGAGTAGTTCGCAGTCTCCTCGGCTATAGAGTCTTCTAACTAACTGTGACTCGGCTATTCCACACATTCCGTAATATGAAACTGTCTATTGAACTGAATTGCAAAAATGCTTCGTGTAATTGTATTAAATATGCAACTCTTCCTAACTAATCGTCAGTTAAACTACAGAGGGCTTCTTACATGTCTTACGCTATTTCTTAGCTCACACAGTGCAATCATGATGATGTGATGATGCACTTACTTCTTTGCAAGATGGAATTACTACTTTCAGAATTCACCTGTTGTGTAGTTAGCCATCTCTCCGTGCCTTACCGTTGCATGGGATAACACGGCTCTTTCAAAGTACTCCGCAAATTGAGGAATGTATCATTTATATTCCTTTTGGCTACAACTGCTATAGTCTGTAATCGCATAATGCTCTGTTCAATGCTCAACTGAGTAATTTTGATGCGAATTCTTTAGCTTTCAAGATGATGAGGAATGAGAACTAAATTCCTTGACTATATTCAAAGGATGATGGGGTTAATGATTGTATATGCCAGTCCTATTGGTGTACCTACTGTAGTTAACTATACCTACTCCACAGGTGTGCTTATATAAGATACGTGTTAACATTTGCCATTACATAACTGCATTTTAGTATAAATACAAATTTTCGGGAAAATTAACCAAAACTTTCATTATTTTTTAACAAAGTGAAAATTATAAAATTTTCCCTGTCAATAATCCCTGTGGCAGATTATCGAAAGTTGAAATGATGGTCAATTCTATTATGTATGTCTGAGGTTTAAATATTTGCTAATTGATGGTTATTTTTGTAGGTTGATCTGGAGCATCAACGAGAAGTGTCAAAAACGGAGGGGTTAGCTTTGGCTCAATTGTGGGGTTGCTCATTCATCGAGACATCAGCCAAGAACCGGACCAATGTGAACGACGTGTTCGCAGAAGTCGTGCGGGAGATGAACTGTCGACCGACGAAGAATCATAAACCAATGTATTGCTGTAGCTGTTCCTCGTCATGTACCATCCTATGACCTCGTACTGCCTGTAATACATACTTACATCTGTCGTGTCATGTGTCCGTACCTCGTCCCTTTTAGCTGTCCTCTCCAACTTAACTATAATGCATAACGTCTAATATAATACATATTATAGCAAATAATAAAAGAAATACGCACGACCATCTCAACCGATGAACTACATCAGTAATAAAATAAATCAACTTAGTTGTATTATTAAATTACCTACATGTAATTGTAAACTATGACTTGTCTACCAAACAACTCGTCACGTCACCGTCAAAACAATAACACGTTCCATGCCAGCATCACTTCATAAATTTTTACGAACCAACAAAAAACAAAATACAAATTCAAGCCAACCAACTCGAAAATGCATTGACGCATGAATAGGTATCTTATGACAGCATAAAAATATTGTTAGTATTGAATCTTTTATAAAAATGTACACAGAAAACAATTATTGCCTATACGGAGTACTGACTTTCTTCTGCTGCGTACACAAGTGCAATATCGTAGGGAATTAAGGAATCTGCATTTAATTAGTATTCCGTGACATTGACTTGGAATATCCGTCTTACTTGCCTAACAGTTTTGCTTAAAGATTGATTTCAAATGTAAATTAGATTATAATATTTCTGTTGTTATTGCATGGGAATGTCAACGTGTTATCAGACCGGATCGAAATTTGATATTTGCTCTGTTGGACCGACATAAGTAAAAGAGGGCAAGTGGAAATGTGAATTGTTTTTATTGTTGCTACTTTCACATGTATTTAGTTTAAGTTTAGCCAAAGTAAGTATTAGCATACATGCTTTTTGGTTGCCAATCTCGTAACGAATTGTTCAAGACAAATTCTTCTATACTCTTTTTTAGGTAGATAAGATGTAACTGAGTTACATAAGATAATGTAGTAGGTGCGATAATGTGGTTGAGACTTTATATTGTGTGTACAATATGCATTCTGCATTAATTGATATATACTTAAGTAGTTGTTTGATTTTGTTTACAAATTATGACTTGATTGTAGTGATTGAATTAAGTTCATTTCAGAAAGACCAATGGAAGAAAATTTAGATTTCTCTCTGAGGGGTAAATTATAAAAGTTCGCTGTGAATAATAATAACAAATATCAAGGACAGTTTACAAGGGCTGGCAATTTTGTAATTCCATTTTCATTTTTCTGTTGTATATAACTTGTATCATGTAATAATAATATTTGTTCTTGAGCTCGCTCTATTTACTGCACAAACTGCAGATCTAGCTGATATGTTGATGGGGATTAATTCAAAAGAATTTATTGGAAATTTTATGTAATTATGACGAAGACATCATAAATTACGCTAAAGCTAAAAGTTAAACGACGACTTATCTTACTCTGTGTAGAATTTATACATGTCTATCTCCACTTTTAACTTATCGTGCCCGTACCTTTAACTTTCCGTAGATTGGAAACATAGAAATTCTATCTAACAAAATCATTTACTTTAGCTGTCGAAAAAGTATTTAGTGTAAGTAATAACTAATGTACTGTTGTAATAAAGAAAATATAAAATAATGGACCTTAAAAATGTACTGAGCTGACATGTGCCCAACCATTTCCATAAGAGAGAAGAACTTACATAATATATTCTGAATATCTGAACACCTAAACTCATTTTGTAGTAGATACGTACGTGTGCGTAAAGTGATACGTGTATCTGGATCACGTTTGACTTTACTGCCAATACAAGCAAACAACATTTACGGAAGTGTTGCTGTAGTTAGTTTTGTCAAATGTGTAGACTATTGTAAAACAACGTAACATAAAACTCTTCTTGTATGTATAAATACGTAGGTACTGTAATTCACACTTAAAATGATAGATTTGTACCAACTTGTATGTGCAATTCAAACAAGTGTGTGTAATGAAGTAGCAGTAAATACACGCATCGGTACATACATTGTAGTTATAAATGTGTTTGTAATGTAATGTTAAAGTCACGAGAGTGAAATTGCTTAGGAAAGCTGCATTGAAGGGGCCGACCGAATTTTTAAATTGATAATCTCACACACGACGCAAATCCGAATCTAATAAACTCTAGAATTAATTAATTGTGCTGAAGTGAATGATATCAATCAGTCCAGTCTAAAACTCATTAAGTTGATTGAGAGCTCTTGCAACAGACTTGATTAAGTAGAAACTTTTAGTGGGCTAATTTTCTTTCTTAAATCTAGTCTATTGCAACTGCATATAAAATTTAAAATATTGAATTCTATTCTATATTGAATTGCCAATGAAAAACTAACTGTAAAAGTTTAGCCGCAGCAGAACAACTTGTAACGTAATGTAATTGTAATGTAAGCCTAAGTATATTGTTATACCATTCTAAAAATTACTTATCGTTACAGCTATCAACTACAATGTATAAGCTATCGCTTAAATGATAAAATCACTATTATATCAGCAACAAATATCAATATCAATGAAACCTGTAATAAGTTAGTGCTTAATTGCGAATACGTTTGTACAAATGTATATGTACGCTAGCGCAGTAAGGATAAACCTAATAATGAAGGGCTTTTCGCTCAGATCAAATCCTTAAGATCGCCTCTAATCAAAACCTATACAGGTGTAAAAAATAATTTCTATCTTTAAACTCCCGTCTTTGTACTTATTATATACCTTGGTATTAGTTTCAGGGATTACTAAGTTTTTACTATTTACTCCTCTGCAGCAGTCATTCAATAGTTAAGGACATTACGCATGCAGATATTCTTTGTAATTCTATGCCATTTGCATGCGCATAAGCACATCATTTTTTATCTGTTGTCGTAAGGGATTTATAAACCTATTCGAGGGTAAAAAGTAATTGGCCAAACAATAACCATCTCTATTACCGTTTAAATGTGTCGTGGTTTCTTGTAATGATTTTGTAATTGTAAGCTCTATATTCAGGTATATCAGATGGTATTGTAAAAATTGAGCCTTTAGTCGTATGAAAAGAAAATGTGGACAATTTACTGATGATACCTGCCAGAAATTCATGTCCCTTATTTATTGACAGTCATAAAATAATTGCAAATTAATCTTATATTCATTAGCTGGAGTTGTCTTAAAGATATTTTAATTATTAGACTCTATAGATCAGAACGTATCCTATTTATTGACTAAAGATTACGAAAAATATTCTTATATGAATTTTGCATTGTATTTACAAAGTAGATTCTTTATTTATTTGATTTTATTGCCATAAAAGTTGATACGAACTACTACTTATTTGTTATTACACCCATTCATATAGATAGTTACAGCCGACAACAGTTTCAACACACTCACTGCAAATAAGTGGCCCATAATTCTAATTTTCTAACTGTACGTTGCATGTTTACTAATGTTTAGCAGATCTTTGCACCAATTAAAAATATCATGCATTCAATGAATTGTTAAAAAAGGTCCTTGGAAATGATTGTAATGGTACACTGGTAAGAATTCTAGTACCAAGTTGAGAATCATACACAGTGACTGTGAATGAGTGTCTAGCAGTTTGCCAAATGTCGACAAAATATTAATAGCAAAAATACAAATAAGGAAATTACTTTTGCAATAATATGATATTATTGTAATATGCAACTGAAATATTTAAATCTCTCTGTTTATAATTTTCCAAGACTTGTCTACATCATTGAATCATTCATTACCGATCATTTACACATCAAATGAAATTGAAATAAGCATTTTCCAGCTACTTATAAATTGTTATTGTATTTTTTCTAACTGATTAGTGAAATGACGTGTGTTATCTCTTCCTTGGGAAAGTAAATGTTATTACTAAATGGGTATTGCTTGAAAACACAGAGAGGCTTATTGGAAAATGCATTAGGTACAAACGCCCATGTATTATTATTGGTAGTACATTACGTAATGTTGCGAATAAGAGTTTAATTACTACTACTAAATACGTATGTCTACCTAAAACTAATATACCTAATGTGAATTGAACTCAAAGCTTAATGAATTGCGTTACACAAATATAGATAGAGGAAAAGCCATATTCTTAGATTTTGCGTAGATAAACATACTTTTGATTATAGATGAAGTATTTGTGTATGAGTAGATATCAATACAACATAACTGATATGAACTACGACTATGGCGATAAATTGTAATGTATTGTACTGTGCTGTGACTAAATTAATAAGTATAAAATAACGAGGAATATTTTGTATGACTATGCTACAATATACTACCTACCTATGTATCTGTATTAGAATGTAGATCTAACTAAGATAAAGGAAATGATGCATAGTTTAATTATTATACGATTTATAATCTACAAGCAAATAGTCTACTCTCGTGAAAGAATGCAAGGGTTGTTTTGAGTGTTACTAATTAAATGTGCGACTGTACTCTACTCGGCATGTGTGAATTTCTTAGGTGGTCCATGTGTAGACTGAAGAGACACGAAGTATGTTATAGTTAGGTCGCTCGTATAACACATAAGGTACGTTACATATGTATAAGAAAACAGATGAGATGATACAATATATAAATATATGAAAATCGATCGACTGTCGATGCTCCAATAAATAAATGCATATAATTATTCAGTGATTTCCATGTGTGTACCTCAGCGACAATTTATTTCCTGCATAAAACTGAGACTGGCTTTCAGTTCTGTTTTCCATTCGCATTATAGCACTTTTACAATTTGCCATTCTCAAACCTGTGCTAATTTTCTCCAATCCTTTTGATCTTCAATTTCTGGAAATTCAATGTACCATGGAAATGTTATGTTTCAACTGGAGCATATAGAACTTTTACTCCATTATAATCAATTTACAATAATATGAACTTTACTCAATTTCAGTTGACATCATTTTTAAATTAATTTTATAACGATTACTAAATTGTCAGTGAAATAAGGTGCCCCAGCCCTATATGTTACTGTAATTTTAGTGTACAATTCAGTACAAAATAAATATTCGCTTTTACGTAAAGTTACTTTGTTTTACATTGCCAAATATTAGTAGTTCAAGTCCAAGAGTCCTGTGTTCATTATTCACGTACACGGAGATAATAAATTCATTCCAATTCCTAAGGCAAGCCATATCATGGTCCTACAACCTAAGAAGATGGATGTATTTACATGAAAGGTAACAATGTATGTAGAGACTGTAGATCCAGTGCATGTAAGCACGTATTATGTAAGAACGTGTTCGTGTCAGCCAGTTAAAAGGATAAAAACAGTTTTTCACATCACAAACCTTCAGTTTAACTTTTTTATCTCTGGTGTTAACTATCCCGTCAACATTTGAAATTCTGATTGAGCAACTCAATAACTTTTGTCAAGTGAAAGCCACTTCACTACTGATTATTAACGGATGTGCTGGCACACATACATATATTTAACACACCTAAATACACAGCACATGTAAGCATGGTACTCAAAAGAATAACACACGCAACAAATAGCATCCATTTAGGTAGGTACGAAATATTTTGGGGTTATATAGTGTACATTTTTACATAATTATATAATGTTTAATAGTATCATGATTGTATTGACAAGAAATAAGAACAAACCAAGTTAAAGCCACAATTCTGTAATTGAAGTTACCTCAGAGGCCTACAAAGACAAGGTTCTGTTCTGATTATGGATAAGGACACCTGGAAATCGCTGCCAGTCAGGGTGTGTTAAGTCTATCCATTACAATATATTATATCTACATACGGAAATATGTATACTTAATTGTCTCATACTCACAAGACAAACTTTTTACGTAAAAGAATGCATAACTACAAATACAACTGACTATATCGAATTTGTTTAATTCAAATGTGCTTAAGGAATTGGAGAGGCAGGTGTCCCCCAATCTATGGAATCCTTCTAAGGACAAAGTGACGATCGTAGACGACCACATCAAATTTATTAATAATGGTAAACCTAAATATAAACGATACCCACAGAGGGGTAACATGTTGCATCATAGGAGGAAACCTATAGATTAATCGTAGAAATGTTTCATCACAGGCAGCGACAAAGCTCGGAACAACCTGCGTCATAGGTTAGATATACCTTACGGAGAAAACGATGCCAAGTTTGATGTGTACGGTACAAACCTTCCTGCTAATTCCCCGATTTTTTTCTGGGTTCATGGCGGAGGTTGGCAGCTAAATAGTAAGGACAGTTCTTCTTTCTTTGCCAAGAGTTTGGTTACGAGTGAGGGAGTTATGTGTGTCATTGTTGGATACAATTTAGCACCTGAAGGTTTGTACAAATTATGTATAATGTAGTTTTAATTTCATTCAATAATTCAATGGTTGGTTCCGTAATCGGAAATTAACATTTTCGACTATAAAATAATTTTGGATGATGATAATTCTATAATTGTTTTCAGTATCAATCCAGGTTATGTGTTCCGATATTAGAACTGCTTTAAAGAAAGCTATGACTATGTATCCTCAATCTCGTTTTATAATCGGTGGACATTCAGCAGGAGCACACCTGACTTCGAATCTACTGCACACAACCGCTCAAGAACTACCTAAGGAGTTCTGTCACCGTATTTCTGGATTTTACCTAATTTCGGGAGTATACGATATGAGAGTGTTTATACCGACCTACGTTAACATAACATTGCAAATGACACAGTAAGTCCTCTTCAGCTTCAAACAACGAAACACATCACAGTTCAGAAACACGCTTTTCGACATACTTTCATTCGATTTTAATTTTAACACAGGAGTTCATCGGAAGAATTAAGTCCGCTGCTAAAACGAGCTGTCAATCCATTTTTCATCAGAGAGGACTTACAAATAACATTAGCAGTTGGGCAGTATGAATCACCTTTGTTTACGTTTCAGACAAAAGCATATACGAAACACCTTCAGGACATGAAATTGAAATCGAAATATTGTTTATCTCCTCAGGATGACCATTTTTCAATTGTCGAAAAATTAGAAAATTCAAACTCTTTCATGTCTAAATTGCTTCAGGATATTTTTACGAAAACATACAATTCCACGCTTGCAAGCAAACTATAAGGATTAAGGATGTGCTCGCTCACCTAACAGGCGTACCCCCAAGATTGACAAGTATGTTTTGCTATTGTCTAAATTGTCAGTCAGTGGTCACCTGGTATACTATAATATTATTATGATCAGATGCATTAGTAGTGTAGGCTTCTACACTATTATCTTACTACTTGTTAACAACAAAAAAGCTGTACATTAAAAAAGGGTACTAAAAAATTGGACATCATCTGTAAAAACTGGACATATATTTTTATTTTTAATAAGTTACAGTTATACACTTCTCTGTATGTATACGAAATTAACCATTGTACAACCTTAAAAGGTTAATCACTATTGACCAAAGAATCAAAAAACTAACTTTAGGACGTTACATTATCATAATATTGATGCATAATTCGAATCGTACAACGTACATTCGTACATAATATGCAAAACTTAATTAAATATAGCTACTAAAAGTGAAATATTAGATTAGATAAATTAGATACAACGTTCCAACAAAAATAAAATGAAGTAATTCCAATGCGAGTATATCTATAAATGCAAATTACATGTTAAAATGTCAAGTATACGTCTTTTCCATACAAATACTTTTGTTACAAACGCATGAAACTTAGCAAAACCTTAAACTGAGGTAAAAAAAAGACTCGTCATTGAAAAAAGCAGACTATACTCGGATTACACGATATATTCACCAGATAGACGAATATAATGATAAAATGCAGGTTATAATTTGCACACATACATCCTTTTTAAAATTTTCATTCAGAACATGATTGAGAGAGGTCCATTTATAAACAGCCATTCCATTAAAGTACGTTAACAGACAAATATTCCTCAAATTGCGGACAGTCAAAATCTTAAACATAAAACCTGAATTACGTTAATCGCTCTGAAAGTTTATAGACGGCACACTTCCTGTTTGAGAGCTGACGAGTAGCACTTTCGTCATTTGGCTTAATTGGCCCGGCTGAGGTTGCACTTGATGTGTCTGTGGGGTTGTGACAACACGGACTGCTTGAGGCTGTGTATTAAGTGTACATATAAATATTTCACACATGTAATGGTTATTAAGTGCAAGTGAATACACTAATTAACAAGGTGCATCATATTTGATTTGTAACATTGTAACTGGATCTTATCTACGTCACCTGTGCAGGATTTGATATAATGACATATTTTTGGCCAGCAGAAGACTGCTGAACTTGAGTTGGTGGTGTAGATGTCCTGCTTGCTTGTACGACTGTTTTATTCTGCATAGCTGTTGCGGAACCAGGAATTGCAGTGGAAATACCGGAATTTGAGCCTCCACCACTTCCTGAACCATGATTAGGTGGCTTATACGAAGCAGAACCCCCAGAAGGTGTATTTCCTAGTTGTTTTTGATCTTGTGATCTTTGTGCTGTAACACCTAAATGAAGTGACTGAGCTACATACCCAAACTCTGCTTTGTATTCATCGATGCTATCTGGGGGAGAGCGACTGAATTTCAGAACAGGACACACTAATTTCTAAAAAGAAGAAATATCAATTTTAGCCAACCAGCTTCTGCTTAAAAATATACAATTAAATTAAAAATAAGTCATCTAGTGGTTGGTATCACATTCTGAAATTATACACTAAACATGTACAAAATATATACTTCGAGGTGACTATTTTGGGCTTTGAGGCATTGAGACTTAGACATATGGATTAACTCTAATATTATTTGCGTTAATTTACACCATTAAAACAAAATAATTATTTGATATATTTAATTCTAATATCATCATCATTGCTGTCCAAACTCAAAACAAAATTATCATCACAACATCATCTTATTGCGAATGTTTAAAGTATATCTAAATCCCAGTTAGAATGTATCACCAGAGGCTAAAATATCTAGGTCTAAGCCATCTCACATAGGCCATCGCATAAGTGTATTAGGGCAGAGGGAACGACATAATATTTATAAGTATAGGATAAGTATTTTAAAGCAAAAGTAATGTCTTACCACAATTAAAGCTTTTATTTTTTGGGAAGAAATCTTGTCAGCTTGAGTGTGACCAACACCATCAATACAATACTCCAAACGTGAACCAACATCTTTAATTTTTGGAATAATAAAAGCTTTAACTACTTCATTTCCCAATTCCCCCAGTCCTGCAATTGCCCCGTATACAGATGCCAATGGAGTTCTGTCTTGTATCAACGCTGAGCTAAAGATTCTTGTCATTCGAGTTTGAATATTGTTGACGTTAGTGGTATAATTTTTACAAATTTGTGCCATTAACCTCGAAGCAAAGTCTCGTAGTGCCCAATGATTATCTTGATCTGGCCGGACGCATAATTGTTTACTTACAATGCACGTTGCAACGCTTGGTATGATTTCGTGAAGCTACAAAAACATTCAAAAACAATGTACACATTAAATACATTAAAAATTGTTTCACACTTGCAAAGAAAAAACCATTTCTCTCGAATACTTACATATTTTTCAAGGTACAGTGTTTGGTTATCTAGTAGACCTTTAACCATTCGCATCAAATATATCAGAAGGGCTAAATTGAATTGTACAACGTTGACACGCACCCCTTCCGCGATAAATGTACATAACCTAGGAAGCATTTCATAAAGGCCAGGATCATTTGAAAGGCTTTGCAGAGCTTCCTGAATAAAAACATTTTAAAGGATTAATATATTTGCCAACGTATATTATACAACTCTGACTCGTCAAACAGGCTAATAACTACCACAACTTAATGCCCACTACCCTGGCTCGGATTAGCACTAAAAAATAACAAAAACTTTGATATATCATATCATATCATGCGTTTAATTTATACTTATTACGCAAAAAGCATTTTGAAGAAAATGTTTATAAATTGTGAGCAGCGCAGGTTAGTCTTAGTCATCTAATTTAGTTTATTAATGTATATGCATTTGAAAACCAATCAAAAAAGTGATTACCGTTCTTCTAGTTTCGTCAGAGCCAACACAAGCTTCAGTAATTTCCTTGTAGTAGAGTTGCTGTTCCACTGACAGTTCATGAGTTGCCAACTAAAAATGTTACAATTAATTACCACAATAGAATATAAACATACAAAAGTACGTATTGGGATATTTTAAAATGTAAGTGTAATCGAAGACATCGTATGTTTGGTATTAAATGAATTAAATGGGTTAAATTGAATATTAAAATAATAATATACTAATAATGATATTTTATACATAAAATTATGAGTAGATTCAAAAACGGTTCCCTGAAGCTAAAACTTTCACCCAGATGAAACTAAAGCGTTTACCTGTTTGATGTATACAGTTTCATGCGTTTTAAACTTCATGGGTTTTCCTACAGTGGGGGTAAAAGGTCCAGCTCCTTTGACGTTAATTCCTTTACTCAGTTTGCTAGCTGGATCAACACTATCACTACGCTGCTGATCTTTAGACTGTGGTGGAGGGTTTTCCGGAACTGCCGGCTGACAACCCTCTATTGCCAACCAATGAGCTCGAAGGGCAACATCCAATGGAACTTTAGGCATTGGAGAGGACACAATTTCTTGAATTTCTTGCTCCTTTTCTTCAATATAGTGCAACTCCCTTCCGCCTCCAGAAGCAAATCGAAAAGGAAGAGAATCAGCAGATTGCATTCCATACAAAGGCTGTTAAATAAGTCACGTAATTAATATTGTGTATTACAATAGCGCGTAGCCCAGAGACATTATTATGTAGAAATACAGTCATACAAAGAAAATATCATATATTAATAATATAGATCAATGGTTTTTATCAACCACGACGTTTATGTAAAAACATCATGCGTTACATAAAATTCTTGATTACAAAAATTTTTAATTAAGGTTACTTGAAGAATAACACTTCATTTATGATATAATTGAAAACTGAAAAAGTTTTTATGGACTTTACCTCAATATTTTTAACTTTTAGAGCGTTATCAAGATCTTGTGTACTCAATTTCGAACGTTTTCCTTGCTCCATAAACTTTTTAGCATCTTGAATGATAAGTTTCAAACGGTATGTCACATCCTCTGCAATCTCTTTAGCAGCTTCATCTTGAAGATTTGAAACACCAATACTTTCTGTGATGGCTTTAACCGAGTCTACATAAAGGGTAGAACAACCAATTCCAGATGACGTAGAGCTAAATGTCCCAGAAACATTAAACGTCCCCATGTTATTTCCGTTAGCTTCCTTTTCTGACATTGTAAAATCAAAAATACTGCAACTTCTATCCTTGTCTTGTAGTATTCTTCAAAATTTACTCCTATTCATGTAAATCACATTTACTTGATGAGGTGAAGTTGAAAGGGTTTACAAAAACCTGTCCCCTGTTCAAATGATCAAAGAAATCCAATTTTATACCTTTTTTCATTTAGAAAGCTAAAAAAATTGTGATTAGTATATAGTTGATAGTATAAAGTTCGTTCAAAAATATTAGTTACTTTTTAAATAATGTTAGTTTAAAAATATAACTTTCAACCTTTTAAGTTCCGTTCGTGACAACTTTTGACTTTATTCGTAGTATTAAAATACCGACCAATACGGGATGAACACAATAAAAATCAAAGAAATATATTTTTTTGAGGTGCGGTGAAGGATTAATTTATTTAAATGCGAGGACACCGGTAAATGTGGTCAACTTTGGGCTCGGTATAAATTATTATTATCATTTGGTTGGATTAAAAATAAATTACACAAAAACAAACAGAACAGAACTATTCAATAGCAATTTAGCAATCAAATACACAAACTTTTGTATTTGCCTCTGCGACATTCGAATTTGAAATCGTCTAAAGAGCAACGAAATAGCGGCTGTGTGTACATGTTCTTGTACAGGTATGTATTTGTACAACTACTACAAATAAATAGTTGTCCTCTGCTGTGTATATCATCCATGTATTAGTCTTCCGTGTTCGTGTCTGGTGAACTTATTGTACACATACAGAGATGCCCCAA
>JABASH010002514.1:0-19802 GCA_019776445.1 Tomocerus maximus | reverse complement strand
AGATTAAAATTTGAAAGTTACAGATAACAAAGATATTTTTTTTAATTTTCCAGACAATTCAATTCCAATATTGTAAATAAAATTTTGAAAACAGGAATACAAAAAGAATTTTCCTGTGCCCAGTAAACGAAATTTTTTAAATACATAGAGTCGCTTCATGTACTAGTTTTAATAATTTTTTAGCCCGTAATACTTTTTGACTAAATTTTGTACAGTGCAAATGCTAATTTAAAAAAAGTTCTTTGTAAGCGTGCTTTTGAGATTTTCCATATGGAAGCATTTAGGAAGCTTGACACTAATCACCAAGCTTTGGTTTCTCTACGTAGTTTAGTATGCATTGAAATGGCTGGGAAAGTTATGTATGGCTGCATCTGTGTAGTAAACTGCAGATGGATGCATAAAAGCTGGGCATAAACTGATTTGAATATGTTTTTTAGGTTTTAAGGGGATATGATCGATCCAAGTTCGTCTGAAGAGGAAAGTGATGGAGGAGGTGGTGATGATGGACACCGAGAGACACCGGCCAGTCATCCGAAATCGAATGCTCGGAATGAGCCCGCCCAAAATCTTGACATTCCTCACGGAGTATCCCATCGCTCGTCGTCTCCGAACAGCACCGCGTCATCTGATACTCTAAATGTTGGCCAGGCGGGTAGTCTGGGCTCAGGTGCCAGCAATGTGAGTGTTGGTGGCCCTGTGCGGGGAGCTGCACTGCCCAGACCGACATCTCCGTCACCATCACTTGTGTCCGATAAGACCGTTACAGATTCTATCGATCCTCAGGTACTTGTCAATTTATGCAGATTCGGGTTACGGCATTATTGCAAGGTCACACTCATAAGCTCACATCAATCCTATATTGCATACATCAGATTTTATGCCATGTGACTCCAATAGCAAAGCATTATATTTGGTACCTTTACCTAGTATTTTCATGGCATGCGAATTGCTTTCAAGTTACCTCCTACACTTACTATATAGCTGTGTATATCGATAAATTGATATCTTGTTAAGAGTATTGGAGTTTTGAGTCTGTAGAACAATAAGGATGGTCGAAGTCTTAGAAAGAATGCTAGCTCTCCGGAAAAGAGTATTTCGCACGAATATGTTGCGCTCAATATTTAATACAGTTCTGAAATTCTCCAGTCAACCGAAAAATTCCGAAAATTTTGATAGCTCACTTTTTATTAAATATCTCCATTAGGGAACTATTGAGAATAAGGAAACCCAATGATTTTTGCAAGATTCCTTGGCAAATGCAGAAAAATACCTTTCATGAAAACATTTGGCAGTAAAATATGTAGTTTGCAGCTAAATGATTAGGGCAATGGCTTATGGCTTTGTAGAATTGACAAAAATTTAGCCACTAGGAAGTAGGATTGTAATATTGCTTTCAAACATTGTTGCAGGAGAAGCAGGAAAGGGAGGAAGAGTTACGTAAGACGCGACTGCAGTTATATGTTTTTATATCCCGATGTGTTGCCTACCCATTTAACGCCAAGCAGCCAACAGATATGACGAAGAGACATACTAAAGTAACTAAATCCCAGTTGGATACAATTCAAGGTCGCTTTCAGGTGCGTCACGGAAATACCACTAATGTCATTATTTCTTCAGCCAAGGCAGCCTACCTATTCTATTGAGTACAAACAAAGTAAAACCCTGCAGCTTTCAAAACATATTCCTAAGAATCCTTTTTGGATAAAATCCGATTCATTGGTTTGCAGAATCATTTCCATTGGATCATTTTACCTCTTATTTATTATAGGTACTTAATGATAGTGTACCTCATCCCTTTAGTTTTATTGGCTATCATTATACATTTTAATTAGCTACTTATTCTGGTAATTATTTTGTGAGTCCGTACCTTAGAAATAACATATTTTTAATTGAGAAAGGCTTAGAGAAAAACGGTTTCCCTTTAAATTAAAATGGAACTATAGGTATTAGTTCAATTTTTCCCCAACTTTCTTACTATTCTAAGTTGAAAATGTCGCACAGAGAAACTTTACTAACTGCGCAGAAAACATGTAAGGACGTAAAAAGGAAATATATATATTCTTATAATGTACAGATATGAATTAAGAGATTTATGGTTTTTTAAACGTAAATGCCATAAAACTTTAATGATTTGTTTGATAAGTACATCCCAGCAACGTGACTTACATAAATATATTCACAGAGGACATATTTAATTGAGGGAAGTCAAGAGAAAAGTGTTGTAGGTATCTTTAAAGTAAAGTTCAAAGTTTAACTTTGACATATTCAATTTCCGACGTTCTTAAAATTTTGTTGTTTGTTCGAAATCTCAAATATACTATTTACTTGTCATCGTATGAGCTAACTTCGCAGAAAATATTTTAAATGAGGAAAATCTCAAAATTGCTTCCTCTTACATTAATTTTTGATGCCAAATTCAATTAGGAAATCCTTATTTGCCAGTCTGATTACTTTCTTTAAGTAGTATATTAAAATACAATGATGTAGATGATATACCTATGTAATAATATATCTAACATCGTGACATTTTGTTAGTTGAGGAAAGTCAGAAATCTTTTCCCGTGTTAGTGTATTGATTGACACCAAATTCAATTATGACATCCTTGTTTTCCAATCTTCCTGCAATTTTCTTTAATAGTTGGTTAACGTATATTCACTAAAAGCATCACATAATTACAAAGGATCGAGGGAAGTCAAGAGAGAACATTTCAATGCTGAAACACACAAGTGGTGTGTAAGTAAACCAATGTGACTTGAAATTAGCCTTGCATGACACGTTTTGTTAGAAGAAATCCTTCCAGTAGGTAATGCTTTTTCTAATCGAAACTTATGACGCAAATCAAAAATGTGATCATTGATTATCTTTATATTTTCACAAAAATTTAATAACGCATATTCTATTTTCCTACAATGTGACTCTAGTATGTGAGCAACATTGTATGTACATATAACTAAATACTTGAATTGTCCAAAAGAATATGCTTTCTCTTTAAAGTATAACTATAAAGTTTATTATTCTCGAATTCTTTGCAATTTTCTGTAAAGATGTACTGCCACGTCAAACCAACGTCATTTGGCAAACCGATTGCACAGAAAATATTGAGAAACGCTAGAAGTACAAATAAATGCTTTCCCCTTTTCAAATGTTTGACGTCAATCGCAGTTATGAAACTGTTATTTGATCTTCCTCGTCCTTCAATTTTATGTAAGTGAAATTTTAATGATGCTTACCTATCACTTTTCCTGTGTACGTTAGCGACAGAAGAAATATTTTAACTGAGGAAAATCGGACGAAAAACCGTTTCTCTTGTTAAAATGGGTGACGTCAATCGCAGTTATAAAATCGTTGCTTTGTGATCTTCCTAATATCAGTTAAATTTCAATAATGTGTATCATATTTTCAAAAATTGTGATTGTGTAAGTTAACGGCGGAAGATATATAACTGAGGAAAATAAGAAGAAATGCTGGTTAAAATGGGATGATGTCAATCATGAATAGTTATAAAATCGTTGCTTTGAGTTTCGTAATATTTGATATCAGCGAAACGTTAATCATACATGCCATACTTTCCAATGACGCAAAACGAACAAGGACTTTAATTGAGAAAGTCAAATGAAAAACGATTAATTTCTGAAGTAAAATCTAATTTTGGCACTGAGTTCCTTATAACTTTTTGAAAATCACGAATGTTGCTCTAAACAAATAAAGTTCCTTTTCAATTTCCGAATTTTTGAGTCTTTCTACGATGTCATTGTATAGTATTGGCGAAATGAAATGTTTTATTGGAAAATAGAGTTAAGTAATTGAAGGTGGAATTTGTAATATCGTATTTTGTTGTAGTGTAACTTGTAATCTGGGTTTTACATGGATGTTGCTTGTACTCATGGTAAAATAGGTAGCCTTGATGACGTTCTTAGTGTTCCATTGATTTTACATAAGTGATGCTAACTTTATTGATTTTGATAATGCAGAGCTTTCTGAAGGGTGATACTCAAATTGCTGCTGACGAGGCATTTCAAAACGCTATTCTCAATTACCAGGAAGTCTTTCTTAAATCTGAGCGAGTCCTACGTATGGTACAAGCCGGTGCTTGTTCTCATCATGACTTTAGAGAAGTCTTTAAAAACAACGTAGAAAAGCGTGTTAGGTAAAGACAAAATTCGATCTCGGACTTAATACAATATCTTGATGAAAAGATGAAGTTCATAAAGTAACATACAGGGATTTCTGTGTAAATGAGAGCTTTTTGGATCTGAAAATATGCCTTTTATGTTAGATCTTTGCCCGAAATCGATGGTCTTAGTAAAGAAACTGTCCTGGCGAGTTGGATGGCCAAGTTTGATTGCATATTTAAAGGTGATGAAGACAACAAACGGCCCCGATTGCAGCAGTCACTTCACTCTGAGCTCATTCTGTCTAAAGAGCAGTTATACGACATGTTTCAGCAAATCCTGGGTGTGAAGAAGTTCGAACATCAACTGCTGTTCAATGCTCTTCAGGTGATCATAAACGACCAATGCTTGATCAATATTTAACATGAGTAGCCCTGAAATGTTACTTGTCCATAAAAAGAATGGTCAATAAACTCCCCATAGGATCTTCTTCATGTCTATTTGACTTTTCAATCAGTAGACAAAGAAAGTTGAGAAAAACGATAGAATTGAGTTTCTATTTCCCCTAAATAACGCTCAAACCATATGATGAAGAAAGTATTTAAAAGAAACAATTAGAATGCGTATTTTGGCTTTGATTTTAAATGTTAGTAACTGATAGAGATGATTTTGCAGTTGGACTCGATGGATGAGCAAGCTGCCGCAATTCGTCGGGAGTTGGACGGACGTCGACAGAAAGTAGTTGATATGGAACGCAACCGAAAACTAATGCCTCGTTTCGTTTTGAAAGAAATGGAATCTCTATACATCGAAGAATGTCGTTCAGCAATAAACTTGCTGATGGCAAACTTAGAGTCGTTGCCGGTCTCAAAAGGATCTACCGACTCAAGATACGGCCTTCAGAAACTTAAAAAGTATAATAATAGGTATGTTGCATTTCGTAGTGGCTGCCTCGTGGCAGCCAGACGACTCTCTCTCTTCTCTTTTTGCTGTAACTGAGCTATGTTTTGATTTTACTTTGGCCCTATCAGGAGAAGCTCAGTGCTAAGGTAATTAATAAATTTTATACATGATGGCAGTGAATGATCCCTGTAACTATCCCCCTTTTTCATCAGTCTGCTCTGACTGCTGTTTTTAAAAACCAACTCTGTGTGAAGAACATTGTATTTGTCAATCCATTTCCTTTTGTGCCAAATGGTCCAGGTCTCAAGTTTCTTTAGCCAAGCTTGAAGGCGACTCTGCCGATAGTGACACTACTCTTAGCAAAATGGATGTCGTTCTTACTTTTACTCTCGAGGTCAGTCTTTTCGCCTTGCAAATCTATTTTCATCCAATTAAATCTTCTCTACGACGAATGTCTCTTTCTCAAGGTTATCGTAATGGAAGTCAAAGGTCTCAAGTCCCTCGCTGCCAACCGAATCGTTTACTGCACGATGGAGGTTGAAGGCGGAGAAAAGCTTCAAACCGACCAGGCAGAAGTATCTAAACCAATGTAACTTGTCAAAACTATTGAAATTTATTCCTTTCTTGAACCGGAGGTCAAAGAATAATCATAATTTCCTGATTATGTTCCTAGGTGGGATACACAAGGCGATTTCACAACGAATCATTCTCTACCTGCGGTGAAAGTCAAATTGTACTTGGAGAACACCGGGATGTTAGCGTTGGAAGATAAAGAACTAGGAAAAGTAGTACTTAGACCCACTCCTTTATCTTCTAAGGTAAAGAGACTATTCCGTTCATTCTCTAATCTAGTATGCAATTTTTCATGCTTGACAAGTTCCATAAAAGTATTTAGTCATATTTTTGCAAACCTAGAACATAGACTATCTTTAGGAAGTGCATATTATATATTTCCCAGTCAAGTTTGTTTCCTATTCACAGTATTTCCATTTTTCTCATAAAAAGGTTCTTTTCTTCTGGAATGCACATTGAAAGGAAACTAACTTGACCACCGTAGTAGTACATATACGTTTCTCTGTAGTTCCACAGGAGGTACAATTCTCGAGACCTACTTAATTATAGACATGAATTATCTATGATTATTTAGCACTGAATCTTGTATCAACTAGAGTGTTCAAACCAGATAGCGACTAACTTTGATTACTTTTAGGGGTTTTACGAATTTTTGGCAATCGTTCATTCATTGAATACATTGAATGTTCATTCAAATGCGCTTGATATTGCCAACATTTTGAAATGATCTTCTATTCGTAAGACCCCTATTTAAATCACACTTTTAACACGTTTCTTCTTCTTCCTTTAATCGTCAAGGCTCCTGAATGGCATAAAATGACAGTTGATAGACGTGCCCCTGATCAAGACTTAAGGATTAAAATTGCTTGCAGAATGGACAAACCTTTGAATATGAAGCATTGCGGGTAAACAATCTTTTCTCATCTTTTAAATTGGCTCACATTTCATTCAAAAATGTCAAAGCAAGAGAGTGGTAGATACATAAGCAATGCTTAAATATCTACGACATAAGCAACGCTTAGTAAGCATTCAAATTACTGCGATGCATTAAAACCAACTCGTATCTCTAAAATGAAAGCAGTGCATGTCACATCTTAAAATAAATATTTATCGTTCCTGCATGCACAACATACTTCTACTTTTGAGTATCTTTGTACATTTTATTTAATTATAATTTTAGTAATGACAATAGTGATACAATTGATGATGTGGCAAAGTTCCGTCGTGTTAAATTATCTTGTTAATCAGCAAACTTGGTCGTTTTGTCCAATTTATTGCTGCGGAATACGAACTAAACTCATAAAGCATCTATAATTTTAGCAGAACATAAAAGGGAATAAATCGAGACTCATGAACCGTAAATAGTACCTTCTTTGAGTATAACAACACACAACCTTGGGATCTGTCGCATTTGCTTCAAGTCCTATTTTACTAGCCTAGCATAGTGTTGAGTAGGTACAAGTAGCATATAGGACTCCTGGTATTGCGTGGTAAGATGGAGATAAAGCAGAAGCTAAATAGGACACGACCTTATACTTATCAGCATTAAACTACCTAACGTCCCGGGTATCAAATAATTCTCCTTATAAGTAATAGAGAGTTTTTAGGTTTAAAATGAAAAGGTACGATGGGGAAGGGGTAGATGCGCTTTTCCAAAATAGAGTGGAATAGATAGTTTCATGCAAGAATCAAAGACATTTCATCCCGACCAAATCGGGCAGATGTTGGAAGCCCTTAGAATGGAGGGAGACTTGCGACATTTTGTTTGCTGAAGATTTCGGGGCAGCATAATGCGAATTCTGGGCAAGAGGCGTCGGTGTATTTTTTGATTCTGGTCAGGGAAAAGTAGACGGCATGATATGCATGTAGAGAAAGTGGAGAAAGCGGAGAAAGGTGTTCATTGTGATGTGCAACTCCTTTGTGGTTTGTATTTTAGATACCTATACGCGTTGGGGAAAGGAGTGTGGAAGAAATGGAAGAAACGTTATTTTATTTTAGTTCAAGTTTCGCAGTATACTTTTGCTATGTGCTCTTATAAGGAGAAAAAATCCGAACCTACAGAAATGTTGCAACTAGACGGCTACACCGTCGATTACATCGAATCTGCCAGTGGTGAGATAATAAGTTTGAGTGTCCATCCATCCTAGTAGTATGTAGTTCATGATATTTCCTCTGTACATGATATAAATAAATAACCCACGTATGAAATAGCATGTACCTACATATCTAATTTAATTTAAAATGTTTCAGCCAATCTGATGGTGGGAATGGGTAAGAATATATTTAAGCTTGCAGAATCTAAATTGTAGTCTCTTCCAAAAATCGATTCGAGCAGAGAATATATTTTAAACATGCAGATTTAGAAGGAGGCCGCTACTTCTTTAATGCGGTCAAGGAAGGGGATAGTGTTCTCTACGCCTGTGATGATGAAAATGAGAGCCATTTGTGGGTTATGGCCATGTACAGAGCCACTGGGCAAGCTCATAAGCCAACGCCTCCACTCACCCCTGCTGCTAAAAATTCCACTATCTCCAAAATTCAAGGAGGTTAAGTGCAATTAAGTCGTCTGGTGGGGGAATAAATTACAACAATATATCTGTAACTTGTCTAATTTACACAGATGCTGATAGAGCAAGGAAACACGGAATGGAAGAGTACATTTCTGCCGACCCCTGTAAATTCGATCATCATTCCATGTTCAAGCATCTCCAAACGTTAACATTAGATTTTCGTCTTAATGACCCGTATGCCTCTTTGGTAATTGACAAAAGAATCCTCCTAATAATATTACCTATCTAAAACACTTTTCACTATACATGAACATGGCTTTCACCTCCTACAATTAAATAGATTGTCTAAATGCTTTAAGTAAACCGTAGGGAATACTATAATAATTTTAAGCTTCACTGCGTCAATTTATAAATCATTATAATAGCAATGAGGGCATTTTATGTTAGTTTATAGTTTTGTGTGGGATAGAATGTTGCTGATTGCTGACTGTTGTGTGTGGGTGTATGAAGTGTTACTATCATACAATAGAATAATAAATGTATAAGTTAATGTGGGATGATTGACTGATGGCGACTGTTGATGATTGATGTAGGGTTGGTTCAGTCCAGGTCAAGTCTTTGTTATAGATGAGTACTGTGCCCGTTACGGAGTTCGTGGCTGCTATCGTCACTTGGTGTACCTTGCGGATCTTCTGGATCGAGCTGAAAGAGGTCTTATGATAGATCCAACCCTGATTCATTGCTCTTTTGCATTTTGCGCGTCCCATGTTCACGGCAACAGGTTAGACATGTATGAATTTTGAATTCCTCATCATCAAAACTTTCTAAACTACTCTAATGAATGACTGTGTACTCTTTGTTGTGGCTTTTCGTCGTCTGAGCTGTATGACACACACTTATCTTATCTTTGCTAGCGAAATGTGCCCATTGCTGATTTTGATTGCAGTCATTTTCACCTCTACCTAACGACCACCTGGTTGTTTGACATGATCATTTTTCCGTTAACTCCCCCTGACCTGACTGGTTATTTTTGTATATTTTTTGTTTTTGTTTGCGCATCCGATCACCCATACGAATCTGTCTAAAACTAAAATGTTTTGTAAATTGTTCTGTTCTTACTGCGGGATGGGTACCAATTGGAGAAACTGCTTTTGATTTGGCTCATTGTCTGTAAGTTTGTTTGTCCTCCTTTGATCTTGACCTTGACTGGTTTGACTTGTTTGGTTTGAGCTGGAGCCGCGATGCGGAATGGGAAGAAACAATTTACAATCAGAGTCTATGCTTATCATTGTCGTAGAAGAATGCAACACTTGCAGTGCATTTGATGCTCGAGGCGTTCTAGACTCCGAACTCACCAGCAGTACAGTTGCTTCACACCGATTTAAAATTAGTTGACATGAGAGCGTGAGCTTACCGATTGATGACTTGAACCTTTGATTTATTATTATTTACTGCACACAAAGCCTAACGTAAAGTAACGTACGTATGAGATGAGTGTTAGGTTATTACTTACTAACTTACTAACTAGCTACTACTTACTATTACTTATACATACATAACTTAAGTGGACCGGTACTGTTACGCATAACAATAGACGATCACTGTCATTACGACATTTTACTATACATACTGTTCTACTTATTACGTAACCTAATGACTACGTGGTCGTTATTGCCTCAGTCCGTCCCTATACGGATTCGATCGGTAGATTCTATCATTCTCTGATGGGGGATGTGATGGGCAGATTTTGTGCCAACTTGTCGCCCCAAAATACTAATGTTCACATGACTTGTAAAGGCCGGATGGTGTGGGCACTGTCACCCACGAAGAAAAGGAAAAGTTCCAAGAAATCAAAGAGCGCCTTAGGGTTCTTCTAGAACACCAGATCACCAACTTCCGCTACTGTTTTCCTTTTGGGCGCCCAGAAGGAGCTTTGAAGGCAACTTTGTCTCTCCTAGAAAGAGTAAGCACAGAATTTTACTCTTTAACCATTCAACATCACTTCTTCCGATTATTACATACTATACACTCTAGTATAAAATACTTAATGATTAGTTCGACTAAACATATAGTTTAACGTATATGTTAGCTTTAACTTGTATTGCTTATATCTGATAAATTAAAATATTACCTATGCCAGATTTCATACGGCTTTTATTAAAATTAGAAAGCGTCATAGTAATTAATAGTTATCCTGCTTAACTACTACTATAATATACAGAGAGGAGGATTAGAAAAGTAGGCGTACCTACAGTTTCTTTATGGGTGAAAGCAAACAGCTTCATTAGGAGGGTTCAGTGTATACAGGGTGATGCGCTACAAAGTGTTCATAGGACAAAGGAAATCTCATCTCTTGTTAAAGTCCTTTGTGGCAAATCACCCTGTAGACGATTTCGAATTCCCATTAGTTGGAATTAGCAACAGACTAACTAGGAACCAATACCAATACCCGATAATGGGAAAGTTGTATGACTACCTTGCTAATGCCCCTCTCTGCTAACGTTGCTGTTAGTTCTTGTGATAATAACTCAGTTAGATCCTTATTATGAGAAAGTTGGAAGAACGGCTATGAATTAATATTGTGGTTGGGTGCAGGTTTTGATGAAGGACATAGTGACTCCTGCTCCTCCAGAAGAAACACGGACCGTCATTAAAAAGTGCCTGGAAAGTGCAGCTCTGGTCAATTATACTCAGCTTTCGAACGAAGCCAAAATCGATGGTATAGTTTTAAGGATTATAATAATGGCTTGCTATTTTGTGTTGTTTTCAAAAAACAAGCAAAATAGCTAGTTTTCCCATACTAAAATATAAACTGTACTAGCTGGCAAATCGATGTAATTTTTTATGTTTTTAATGCTGACTTAAAAACAGTCCCTGCGCCAGTAGTTGCGGGTAAGAAATTTACGGTTACATGACACTGTCAGATTAAAACATGACGTGGCATGACCTTCCTCTTACAGTAGGCATTAATGTACGTAGTAGTCGGCTTTGTTTAGCTCGTGGGTATTGTGAGAAAAGGTATTTTTACTGTCTAAAATGTATCTGTGTGTAGAGTAACGGCGTTGTTGAGAGTCCTAAAGTACTTAATATTTTAGTTTATGCATAGACCTAAGTAGATGGTTTGTTTATACGAAATTGCAGAAGAATTGGGTCCAGATGGCCAAGAGATAGTGGTTCCTAGCAGGCGACTCGAAGAGCTGATACATTTATCAGAGTTGTGTGTAGATTTGCTGCAGCAGAACGAAGATCACTACGCCGAGGTAATCTTTAGTCTTTGATCTTGCTCGATTTTGGCTGCTAAATGTTTCTCACTTTCACCCAGTGTGAAAGCTACCTATCTGAGTACAGTCTAGCGACGCGAGAGTAAATGAATTAATGTTATCTATTTACCTGTACATATATACCTGCCTGTCTACAGTTTAAGTAATGATATTGATACACGCCTTCATTGTTCATGGATGGGTAGTTTTGTTGGGCTATAACGATAAGTTGATTTTATCACTAGACTAATAGATACCAAATAAGAAAAGCTCACAGGTCAACTCCATCCAGCTCCGTCATGCAAACTATTTGCTAAATACCACGACGATGTCGGTGTCCACGAGATCCGTTGAGACGATCTCTCAGCGCTACTCCACCTGCTACACCAACCAACTAATAATCAACCCTTTAATTTATATTAATTATGAACCTATTTACAGTACCCTTCCCACTACCTAAGGCCTCTCTCTCACCCACATATTTAGATGCTGGTTGTTGATGTCCTTAAAACTAAATAGTACCTACACAACGTTTTATCCAACCATCACCACTACTAACATGCCTCTGATATGATTTTATGATTTTTGTAATGATATGTACCATGTGAATGTATATATATAGATATATATATATTTATACTGAAAAGATGCAGCCATTTTTGTTGCTGTCGTTGTTGTTGTTGTTGGTAAATATTTTCACTTTCCTGTATTGTCTGGTTAGGTTGACTGAGTTGAATGGGGGCGTTTTTAGCGTCCCCTTAGACATGTCATTAAGTACCAATTATTGTCACCGTACTTATTCTGTATACACTGTCCACGTAACAATGTGATGCAATCGTTTGGTTGTGATGACTCCTAACTGCAATTCCTTTTCTCATTCTTATTTCTCTTCATCTGTGAATGTGTCTCTGAGGTCTGAAGTGTTGATCTTTTTCTCTGGTGCTTTGACTGTTTCTCTCGGTGGTGCCCTCGTGCTGGCCATTTGGTTTCCTCTACATCCAATCAATCAATTGCAATCCATCCTTGTGTTACACGCAATTCATCCTCTTCGCGATAACAGTCTTTTCGTAAAGGGGTGAGTTATACATTCCATCATCTCATCACATTTCGTTCACAAATATTCTATACACAAATCCAATCATATTAAATACATGCAATTCCAACAGATGATTATGTAGATCTCTACAGATTCTGTAAATACATCCAGTCAGATCCTCTTGAAAACTGAGTAGGGAGTTTAGCTAGACAAATATTGACAGATTGACAATTAAGAGCACTTATCCGAGCTAACTCTTCCTCTTACGGACAGATGTAGAGAAAGCTAGACGTTACTATCAAACAGGAAACGATTATTCACTTTCCAACAGATTCATCACATCTCCTTAACCCTTCCCGACCCAATTACTCATCATTCCAGCTATTGACGGCCTTCTGTGTCGCTTCACGTCGTCCGCTTTCTCTGCTTTCCTTATGCATTCTGTCACTGCTTTCTCCCCTGCGGACATCCTCACACCTACTTTCCCACCTATTCTTACTGCAACTAGACTGCATACTAATAAAAGTAACTATACTTATAGGTACTGTCGTTGTTGAGTATTTTAGGAGTTATCTTGCTAGTGATTATTGACTAGAGATTGAATGTGTAAACTAGGATCTGCTTGATGATCTTTCAGACATGATATATAATATTCTATAATATATTATCACTACATTTTACCCCTAAAATAAATTACACTTGCAATTACACATTAATATATAAATTACTAGAAAATTCAGATCTAGTGATTCGATAGCTAATGGTTATAAGACTTAGATTATTAGTGACGACATTAGCCCTCCCATTATACGATCTCAAATTTGTAAAGCACTATATAGAAAAGAAATGGGAAGTTGTCAGTCCACTAGTCTACATGTTGTAGGAAAATCACATTTCCCCAGAATACCTAATGGTCACGCACAATGTCCCGAAAGTGATCCTTTCTCTTCTAGTTAGAATTAGAATACTCACGTGAATGTCTGTCTCCAGAGAAAGTATTATTTCCCCATCCTGCATGGCTCTATACTTCCTGTATGTAGACACTGGCTTTCATTATTAGATGTTGATATTACTTCAATAAGAAATAAAATATCGTCAAAACATTTTACGACAGGACTAAACGTAGATGACTGCCAAAAGTATTTGTCAAGTGTAAGTTGAGGACTATATTCACGATAATTATGTATAGTGTCATAAATTATTATTTTATAGGGTGAGTATTTATACAGGGCATTTATCATTAGCAGTATTATGTGTCACTACGTAGGAAACAAAGATAGGATTTATTTAGGTCCTGAAATATTTGTATAGGGCCTAGGCCTAGCCTACTTAGCTCTTGTATGTTCATTGTTAATGTGAATGACTTATTGTGATTGTTCCCTTGATTGTGTTGTACGTAAACCTGGTTTTCTCCTCCCTCAATGCAATGTGACCAACGGAATGCAGGAACAAGTAAGTCAGACAACTCATAAATATACTAATACTATTCTTAGTTTTTCTATCTTTATTTTTCTTCCCTATCGCCACGAATCATGCTTTCAAAAAATGTTGTCAGCTTGACTGCTTTATACGTTGATTGAAGACATGGTAGTGGCCTGTTATTTGTGTAGTTATATATTTTAATATCATAGGATACAGTTTTCAAGTAGTTTTACGTTTTTAGATATCTAAGTAGATACTAGAGTTCAGTACAGTACAGTAGTAACCTGAATTTAGGGGCATTCAAGTATTACGTAAGCCCTTTTCACTTTCGGGGTAGATGAATATTGACAGGTGAGTGGACACCTTCAATATTTGCTTCACAGCACATTTATCAGTCATCATTCATTCAGAAAAACAATATCCAATCACGTAGATTGGATCCGTTTGTTAGAAACTCGTCCTGACATTATCACATTTTCAGATAACAGAAAAATTTACTATATTCAACCTTTACGCTTTCATTACTGATACTTTTTTAAGCCTCCACTAATCAATTTAGAGAGAAAAATTAAAAACCTGTAAATTTTCTAAAGTATTTGTTTTTACTTGTTTGCATAGTGTTTAGGTAAGGTTTTTTAGCCTATCTATCCCTTCCTTTTCAAGCTGTCAGAAATACTTAAATTCAAACGGTTGTTTAACTGCATTTAGTAAGTAGGTCGTCAGAATTTATTTCAAATGATAATCATCAGTCAGAACTCCTGATAAGCTACTATTTAAACACTCAAATCAGTATCCCCTCACTTAAATACTTCAATACCTTCCAACAGCACAATCCCTGTCTCTCTGTGTATCTGTTACGGTATCAAACCTAAAATGCTGAGTTTGAAAATCCACGATTTCAACGGGCCAACCCAATCAAAAACAAAGTGCCAATTTTTTGTGATGTACTTATTATTTTTTTCTATTCAGCATGTGATATGGATAATTGTTTTTAAAAAGCTTTTCAGAGTATTTATATTATAAATAGTATGTACCAATTAAAAGTCATACATGCCACTTTCACTAAAGCCAAACTATTAAAACACAAATGTAACCAATCTCATGCTACCCCAGGTCACAGAGTAACCTACTTAGTTTTACTTAGTACAAGTTACATAGTTACATTTTACATTTACTACTAGGTACCAAGTTATTATCAACTAAGCGTCAAGCCGTCCCTAAACCATTAAACAACCTCATAATCCGCAAGTGAAAGTTACATGCTAGACTTTGGTTTATACAGTGTTTATTATACTTATCGCAATAGACACTACAGATTAAAGCCAGGATAAGAGGTTTATGAATGGCAGAGCAGTAGAAATTGTTACTGTCTCAGAGAAGGCAAAATTTGGCTATGGAAATTATTAAGATCGTAGTTGCAATTGACTACTGCATTAACAGGGGATGTTTAACTAGATGCAAGAAAGGTTATTCATTAGAGATCATTATTGTACCTAATCAAGCTATTAATGTCCATACAAGAAATAAAAAATGCCTCTTCTTTAAAATTAATTGATGTTGTAGATTTGTAGGAAGCTTTTATTTATTCAATGAATGTGTTGATGCGTTTATAGTAAATTCGTATGCATGTGAATTTACTAGATTATTTTGGCATTTAAGTAAATACAATAAAAATGAGGCAAGTTATATTGATAATTTAAGAAATACCACACTACACACAACACGTCCCCTCAATGTTGTCAATGTGGTGTGCAAAAATTGCTTCTACTTTATTATTACCTTCAACTCACAATCAATGGTCTTTAGTTAGTGACTACAAATATACTACTAAGAATATCTAAAACATAAACACGCTTCTATGCATTTTATGCGGATTGCACGAGTCATTTCTAGTCTATAGTCCATAGCGTCGCAAAATTCGTCAAGGATGTTAAAGTAATTTTGCGATTAAAGATTGATTAAAATGGACCATGTACCGTGCAGAATGGTCTCGATGTGATTTGTTGGATGCTTTTGCCTACGTGATGTGAAATATAATTAACTTCATCTACAAAACGGTGTCAATGTTGATTGGAAACTGCTTCTGAAGATAATCGGATATAAAATCTCATTCATGAAATGGGATATCAATGCTTTGCCTTTGGCGTCAAATTGTCAAAGATTTATTTGCACTGACATTGACGTTTTAGTTTATAAAATGTGTATTCTCCGGTCACAAATAAAATGGAATAAAAACCACTCCGAAGCCCCGGATTTTGCAAGACTTTTTCAAATAAATTCAGGCTAAATTTGACGCGTCGGGGTGGTTTTTATTCAATTTTATTTATGAGCGGAGAATATGTTCTTCGCGGACTTGGAATTTTATATTTATTATTGAGATTTCAGGAAAGAGACTTGTTAGTTAATGCGAGTAGGTACTTTAGGGTGTCTTGTCTGTGACTTTTTGCATGTAAAATTACATCGTCAACTCGTTGGACATTTATGATGTTCATGGACAGATGGGACGATTCCTCTAGGCATTTTTGTACATCGGACGGTGAAGAAATTAATCTTGTTAGTTGTTTAGTGTATGTGTACAAAAGAAATGTGTATAGGAATGGCTTTTACGTAACTGACTGCAACTCTGTTACAGTTTTCAAGTGGACAAATCTCCTGTCCTTTTCCTTTATGCATGGTTTTCAATGAGTTGGCCTAATAATTTAAAAGCAATAAAGATCATTCAACATTTAGTTTCCCTTTCTAAAAACGAATTCTCATTTAAGCGTTCTGGCTCGCTTTGTTCCGACTCGGCTTGGCTCGATATAGTAATTCCAAATTCCCGGCTCGAATACCGATTGGCTCGGTCCCAACTCAGTACCCAGGTAGGTAATTCATTTTTAAGTCCGAAACAGAATTCTTGATAAATAACGAAAATAATGAAATCATGAGTAATGCAAATCGTCTTTGGAGAGAGCAGATCAATTGACTATCACTCGTCCATTTTTTATTGTTTGTGGGGACTTTTAAATTTTTATGGTAAAACGTTTTTAATATGTTTCTATCTAAATGCATGGGCACTATTAAACCTCAATAGTAACGTACCATTTCATTAAAAATTGGGACCTTGAATGATGAACGTGAAGGGGTGGGTGGTCAGGGAAATTATGACATCTGATGACAACGGGGTGAGTAGGAGACAGAATCGCATTTTCTGTTTACGTAATACTTGAAATATCCCTCCTGTAGTTTATTGTTGCTCCAAGTTTATTGCCCAAAATCCACGAGGCATCCATAGTCATTAACATTCAGGTGACGTTTACAAACTTTAAAATGCACGACTTTCTGATGTATTCCCCGGATGTCTCACATACAGTCCCTGTATGGATTCTACTATGATGCCTCTGTGAATTGTGCAATGATAAAAGCATGCCAAACTTGTTTTGTATTTTGACTAGCAACGTCTCCAGTGGAAGTAGAGTAGTGATAGGTAGTGTATTTATAAACGTGGAATAGTTTTGCATGGCATACACAACGTTGATGTTAACTACTCGATGATACTTGTCACAACCTTCGTAGGATTTCTGTAAGACGCACCTGCTCGTGTGCTAGTTTTTTCAATTTCTTAGAGACTAACGTCATTAAAAGTTAGAATTGAGAGAACACACAAAATTAGCTCAAATCTACAGGGTCTATGACTTTAAATCTTCTATAGGTCTCAGCAACTGGAACTAGCACAAGCAAGTGCTATACACTATTAAAAATACTCTCCAAAGTTACATCAATGAGGCAACTTTGATCAAACTCTCTTGACATAAAGGAGCTCAAAAAACCACTAAAAATAAAAAGGGGAAAAATTGACAAAACTGGAGAAAGATAAAAAATTAACAATTTCCGATTTTAATAAAAAGTGGTGGAAAATTCCTCAAAACAATTCTAAGGAAGTCTGTGAAGTCTCATTTAAAAATAAAATTTTTGTGGTCAGCAAAATTCCAGAAAACCGGCAAGTCACTCATAAAATTTTAGCAAGTTTTGATTTTCAATTTTCTGAACTTCATTTACTCTTCATCAAACTTCTCTCAATTATGCTAAAGAAAATGGCCTTTCGAATGATCATTTGGCTACGCTACTGTTGGTTCCAGAGATCCAACCCATTTTTCCACTTTTTATTTTACTGATTTTTCTGAACCTCTTTATGTAAAGTGATTTTGATCAAAGATCTCTCATCAATGTAACTTTGCTTGGTCTTTTGAATGGTGTAGTATAGTACTTGGTTGTGCAATTTGAAGTTGCTGAGGTCTATAGGAGGACATTTAAAGTCATAGACCCTGTATATAATCTGATGATGAATGATAAAGTATGCTGATACACGTGTTGATCTGAGTACTCTGAAGTCACTGATTGAAAGTTGCTGAGTAGAGTTTGAGATTTCAAAATTCAATGAAATACTAAGTCTAGGGATGCAGTTTATCTTTAGTGTGATTTCTCTCATTGTCAGTGAGGGCTGATATCTGCAGTGCAATTGCAGTGGCCTGTATTATTTTTGATGTATAATCTATGAAGTCAAAGCAATTTTACAAAATCTGCATTCAGAGAGAGATAATCGTTCTTTTTGTGAAGAATGTTTGTCTTCCTGAAGTGGAATCTGTATGCCATCGATATACTTCCAAGTACCTAGTCGATTTTTGATACAATTCTAGTTAACTATTTTATTTTTAATTGGTTACTTTTATACCTATAGTTGGTTTGGTTAGTTTTATAGTTAGCATATTTACTTACGTAGTTTACTGATAATTACAATTATTACTCTGTTAACTATTAACGTAAAGATAATTCTATACCTACTAATAATTGTACGATACTAATAAAAGTTATTATCATTAGTATCTAATCTCTGTATTGAGTAGCGGGTAGTATTGTATGATGCTGAAGAGTGCCAAGCCATATATAAACGCATGCAGTGAAATGGGCACGATTGATTAACTAATTAACGATTTTTGAAGCTTTCATTGTCTAGTGGTAACTTGATGAAGTCATGACTCGCATGGTGTTTCAGGCATTTGCATGGTTCAGTGACCTTCTGGTGGAACACGCGGAGATCTTTTGGTCGCTCTTTGCCGTTGATATGGACCAGGTGCTGGCCGAGCAGCCGCCGGACACTTGGGATGCCTTCCCACTCTTCCAAATTCTTAATGACTACCTGCGTAGCGATGGTTCGTCTTTTATTCTGTCGATGTCAATCCAACCCCTTCTGTCTGCTTTAATTTATCGTCTTCTTTCTCTGTCTTTCTTGAACAGATAATTTAAAAAATGGCAGATTTCATCAGCACCTGCAAGACACATTTGCTCCACTTGTAGTTCGATATGTGGATCTTATGGAGTCATCCATTGCTCAGTCTATTCACAAAGGGTTTGAAAAGGAACGCTGGGAACTCAAAGGGTGAGAACGCACGCTAATGCTAATTCTTATATCTTATGGCTATATACATAGCTATAGCTTTTTTAATATCTCACATACCCCGCTTAATCCTCCTAGTACTTGTGTCACCAATGTCACGATCAACCTCACTTGACATAACATAATAATTCTATGTAGTTAATATTTACTCTGGCATAACACTATTTACACATACTGCAACCAAATAAGTAAATCCTAAAAAGTTTCATAGATTTATATGAACATGAATTATTACAAAATGGTTTGTGTCTATAGATTGCTTTCTCTATGCCTACGCCCATGCAAAGTATATTCCTATGCATAGTTAACCCTGTTTAGCATTTGTAAATGTGAATTGCGATTGGTGTTACCAATCTATGTCATGAATTCTAAACGGAGGAAAACTTTAGATTTTGTTTCAAATACCTCTACATTAATTGCTAACTTATTCCTGCTGAACAGTTTAGTACATTAGAATAACATTTATTTTTATACTAATCTGAGTTGTATCTTCCTGGTAACTTTAAGGTACTCCGTCACGAGTAATGGAAGCTTGCATGTAATTACAAATC
>JABASH010002513.1:0-19803 GCA_019776445.1 Tomocerus maximus | reverse complement strand
GATAGGTTCAATAGTATTAAATATTTAATAATAAATTAATTCAATGAAAAGTATAATTTAGGCACATGGCACATATTACTCCTTAATAGACATTACCTGTACCTACTTTGAGCTGAATATCAACCCATAATTATCATTCCGTCATCTTCCTGTCACCTGTTTATTGCTATGTCTTTGTCAGTTTGCATTAGTCAAGAGTGAAGGTTGTCTATGCGTAGGTCTCGGTCTTTTAGGGAACTGTGGGAAAAAAAACGGCGTAGGTACCTATAGTATAGAGAGGTTCACCGTTCACCTAAACCTTACGTTAAACCCAAACGGTTGGGTTACGTACTTTAGGAGGCATGTAAGTTGAATAATAATAGCATTTAGCCTGCAACGAAAGTGCCTGAGAGGGCCTACTTGTATAGCGATTTGGATAAACTAGAGCAAGTGGCGGCCTCTATGTGCAGGTTAAATGCTGTCAAACTGCAACAATGTTCACACTTACATACATTTTCACCCCCGGCCGTCTTATCCTTCTTCTAGCATTAGTTACCATAGAATTTATCTATTTCTATGGTTAAACCTGAGAATTATACTAGCTGAAGAAAGTTTTGTTGGTATTCTGTCCACTTTTTAGCTCGCCCGAGGAAGCGAGCTTATAGAATCGCACTGTCCGTCCGTTCGTCCCTCCGTTCGCCCCCACGATAACTTTTGAAAGGAAAAACGGATTTTGACCAACCTTGGTGAAAACGTTGCTTAGGGACCTGTGACTGTGACGAACCCTATTGATTTCGGTGCAAATCGGTTCACAGGTTTCTGAGATAGCTTGCGCTCACTTTGTCTTCAATTTGATAGTCAAAGTGAAAAATAGTCATGAAAAATTTGAATTGTGCTTCTAATATGTTGTTACCATGATAGAAATAAATATTAAATACCGCTTCGACACAAATAAATTTCAAACCGATTTATTCACTTTCTATGCCTTTTGATAGTCAAAATTATCTGATTTGACTCGTTATGCATTTTAATGGTCAAAATTATTTGCTTTGACTTTATACGCATTTTAATAGTTACAATTACTTGCTTTGACTTTATATGCATTTTGACGGTAAAAATTATCTGATTTGACTTTCTATGCATTTTGAAAATCCAAATTAGTTTTATTTGACCTTCTATGCGCTTTGATAGTCAAAATTAGTTGATTTGACTTGCCATGTATGTATTTTGATAGTCAAAATAAGTTGGTTTGACTTTCCATGCATTTTAATAGTCAAAATTATTTGCTTTGACTTTATATTATGCCTTTTAGTAGTTGAAATTACTTACTCTGACTTTATATGCATTTTAACGGTCCAAATTAGTTGCTTAAACTTTCTATGTATTTTAAATAGTCAAAATTAGTTTTATTTGACCTTCTATACATTTTGATAGTAAAAATTAGTTGCTTTGACTCACTATGCATTTTAAATAGTCAAAATTAGTTTTATTTGGCTTTCTATGCATCTTGATAGTCCAAATTAGTTTTATTTGACCTTCTATGCGCTTTGATAGTCAAAATTAGTTTTATTTGACTTTCCATGCATTTTAATAGTCAAAATTAGTTGAATTGACTTACCATGCATTTTGATAGTCAAAATTACTTGATTTGAATTTCTATGCATTTTGATATTCAAAAAATTACTTGATTTGACTTTCTATGTATTTTGATAGTCAAAATTATTTGATTTGACTCTTTATGCATTTTAATAGACAAAATGATTGATCTTAAACTGTGTACACGGCCCCCTTCTCTCGCGCGAGCTTCTGTTATGGCTTGCCGTTCGTTTTTGTATTTAGACCGGTCCGGTAGACAAAATAGAGAAAACGAACAAATATAGTCAACCTAAAGTCAAACCAATCATATTTTAAATATTTAGAGGGTGAAATATTGTCAAAAACTAAGGAAACATTAGTGTAAGTAACAAGAGACTACACAATGACGCATTCTATTGATTTTTAACTGCAATTTTTAGGATGTTTGACTTGCTGTTGACTATTGAAGTACAGTATCAGCGTGCCCCAAAAGGGTATTTTGTCCACTTTGACGTTCATTTTGACCAAGCCATTTTATTTATTTTGTCCACTAGTGGTTTTAACCACGTCCCAACCCTGGCTGAAGCGAAACATAAACGTGTGAGCTCATATCTTTTTAGTTTCTAGTACCAAGTACCAAATAACTCATAATACCCTTTCACTTCTACTTTTATTAATTGCAGCAGGTAATCGAGTGACGTCGTACTCAATTACACCAAACCCCATTATAATTTCTGAAAATCGTTATTTGACATTTGAGTAAATTGTAAAGATACAAAAAGAAGGAGAATAAAAACATCCAGGCACCTATAGTCCTCGCCTCGCTTTTTCCAAATATGACTTAAGTGACGATTACGAATTAATTTATCCGTCTCACAGGCCCATAGGCTCTTTTACATGCATTAGCTGTTTCCGGAAATGACTCGATTTTTTATTTTAAAAAATCGGAAACTACTACTTTCTTTCATTTTCTTAAAAAAGTAAAGACCTAGGTGCCCTCGAGAAAAACTGGGGGAATTTAATATTTGAAATTTGGATTGGTACAGTTGGTGGTATAGGAGATTTTACGGTTCTAATGAAACACATAGATGTAACAAGGTAAGGTGGGTAGGTAGTTTCTTGCTTTTACATGTGCTTTTCCACACCCTCAGGGGATGGATAACTCACCTAACTTTGTGTCAATCTGGAAGTACGGGATTTTAAAATGAAGATATACTAACCTGTTCGGACACAAGGCTCTAGAATCTTACCATTTTGACCGCTAAAAGTCACACGAAAGGCTTAAAATAAAATAGAATTTCATTTTTTGGCGGGATATCTTTAGACATGGACATGGATGACTGTGCAAATAAAATTAATTGCGGGAAAGTCGGAAACTTGTGTCCGAGGTGGATATTGGGATAGATCTTTAGACAAAAAACCAGAAATTTTTCAGTGTACCTGTTTTGGTGTTATGCGTCCCCCCGTTTGAAAAAATAAAATTTGCATCTTTTTGTATTGAACTCAATGTAAATTGATCCTGTTCATACCAAGTTCCGCTAGATGCTTCGTGAGAGGGCTGACGCACGTTAAAAAGTTCTTCTTTACGCAACAATGCCAATGAATGTTTGAGTACTTACTCTCACAGTGCCCATATTTGAACTCCTTATTCGCTGGTACAATTTGTAAGGAAGTTACAGACAACAACAACAACAAATCCTAAGATCAGTTTATCTATCCTAGCAGAGCATCTGCCGAGTTATTTCATAATGAGCATAGCGCAGTAGTAACAACATTTTGCAGCGTTCTTAATTGATATTGACAGCAATATACAAATTTCTCTTCCGAAATATGGAATTTTTCATTAAAATATAATGCGTAAAGTAAATTGTCTCTTGAAAAATGAAAACTAAACTGAAAATGGAAACAAAAGTCTGAAAAAAGCGACCGATGTAACAGCTTTTTCTAATAAACGTTGAAAAAATATGAAAATATTCGGTGAATAATTCTACGCGTTTCATTTTTACGATGCCATGTATAAAATACGGGTCAGAATTGGACAATATAAAAGGCATTCGTTGAATATTGTCTTCCATTTATAAGGTCAATTAAAAAGGGCGTTGATAATGGTCTTGCTAATCGAATCCCACACGAATCATAAAGTTTTCGCCGTTCGCTTCACGTCAGCATCCTCAGTGCAGAGAAACGGAAAAATAAAAATGCTTTGCCTTTTCTTGCAGAAAAAGTTTGAGAGCATTGCATAATATTGCATAGCGAACAAGCGAACTATAAATAGGTACCTATAGATATGCACAACTGAGCAAGGCTCACGCGAAGGATGGATCCATTAACTTGACATAACACACACGCATATACTCCTCAGTTGTAGTAATAATTCTATACCTATAATACTTATACCACTATATGATTACAATATACATACGTACGCTCACATATGCATAGTGTCATGCAAAGTTGTTGCCATTTGCCACTGACTACTATAAACACATTGTATTGTATATATGACTTGCAGAAAGGCATATTTACAAAATAATTCATAAAAGAATCCATCCAATACTTCCTAGCAATTATTTTCACCAGCACGTTGGCGCTTTATGTTCTGCTAATACTGCTAATGACTGATAACAATGTAGGCAAATAAACATGTAAATGGTATGGAAGCAATAAAGCGCTTTATGGCCAGAAAAGGTACGGTGACAGGAACGTAACTGTGACATGGTTCAGCGTAAATACCACTTTCCGTTTTGGAAATCGACTTTATGAACAAAAGCCATAGTCTAGATTCTAGATTAGAAAGTTAATTATGCGCAGATACCAATTTTTGGGACACATCAAAGTTTTCAACTTTTTTTCAAAATATTTGTTATCAAAAGCGTTTTCGCACTTTACTAGTTTTCTGAAAATAAAGAGTGGAATCCAATACATTTTCCCAGATTTTGTAATTTATACTTTACCTAGAAGCCTACATTTGAACCCAAAAAGCTTTATTTTATCTATGGATATCATTTTAAACAATTTGTATAACCTTTGCACTGTAATTTTGCTTTAACGCTTTAGTAGTTCTCTAAATAATATACATGGCAGACTATATTTAATTTCAGAAAATGTTATGTTTTGACATTTTGTATTGACTTGTCGTTAAAACATTCTCGATGAAATTGGAATTCTTATTGACTGTAATTAAAAACCTGCGATTGGTATATTATTTGGACTGCATGAATTACTAATTACTATGAATTTGTCTCTAAATTATGTTAATGAACAATGAACCCTTTTTTGCTGTTTATTTAGGCGATGACTAATGTACTTGGTGTGCATAAAGACAGAAAATGTTAATAAACATAATATCTAAGCATCGTTTTGTTTTAAAGACTGTAAAGTACATGCGAGAAGGATAATTAGGTAGTTAATTAAAATAAGGAAAATATAAGTAGGTAATGACTTACACCATCATGACATCATTGCTCATGTTCTTTGTGCATAAAATATGCTTCATTGCATTAAATAGGGGTTGGGGTATTGGAAAATATCCCGTGTGAGTGGGGATCGCATTACGCCCCTGAGTCAAAGCGGCAATTTCATTACGAGAAGAGGCTACGAATAGAGAGGAAAACGGCTGAGCAGAAATGATTGAGATTCTCGAGTTTTCATCAGATTTGAGCTGAATTCTTGCTTGTGTGACCTACAAATCCACTTTATCGTAAAAAGCGGGCAGCCGTCCAGAATCGGTGTCAGGAGTGTTGACTCGGGTTTTTTGTTTAATAAAAAACAGATGATTATTAGGGAATTGTTTTTGCACTGAGTAGAGCGAGCAGAAGCAGAAGAATTATTGTTGATTGTAAGAATTCTGTGTCTGGATTAAAGGATTCGTCATCGGATGACCTTGAAGTTCACCACGACTACCTCAGGGCTAAACTAATCTTACACATCTCTGTCTCTGTACGTGCTCTGTGTGCTCTACTCGATTATTATTACTTTGGTGTCTGTCACTCCTTCCTTCTCCAGATTCGCACATTTGTGGCTGTGAGTCATCACATTCAACATTCATTACTTTTACATAAATATTCATCTGTACGCAACGAATTCATAATCAACAATCAACAATAACACATTTTTTGTTTCCAAAGGAAAACCTGAAAAATGGCGTTCAAAGGATTTTTTAAGGCGATTAAGAACGAAGTCAAAAATGAAATTGTCAAACAGATCGACAAGAAATTAAACAATAGCGAGAGTGGAGGATCCGGAAGTGGCCCTCTCCAGGTAAACCTTAAAATATACTAAAAATATTATTTTATTGGATCATAAATGTAATTAAGTTACACTTTGAATTTGCTGCATCGTTTTCTTGGGACATGGATAGGGTCTACCGGTAGGTGAATAAAGCTCGTCTTCACCATAATCACATTTATGAACTACAAATTCGGTTTTCGGAGAGATACCTTCAAATTTGTGGTCCATAAATATCTAATTAAATGCTATGAATGTTTTGACTTATTTTTTCATCAGAAAGTTGACATCTCAATGGTTGAAAACGTCCTGGGTTTCCTGGGAGGCGGAGGTGGGGCGGCGGGTGCGGGAGGTGGCGGCGGAATGAATTCTCTCATTCAAGCCATTCAAGGGGCTGGAGGCTTTCTCCCTGGTGACATTGCAAAGTTTTTGCCTGGAATTCTGAAGGTCGCTGAGATTATAGCCCATGGAATGGGCGACACCACTCCAAGAAATGAACAGAACGCAGATGGCAGCTTTATTGACGGGATGTTAAAGACAATCGTCGGAGGACGGAAAATACACGGAGGGAAAAGTTCAAGCAAAGTCAAACCTGTCGATAAGGTCAATATCCTTTTTTATTTACTATTCTGTGATAAACCGTCCCAATCCTACGTCATTTTCATCGGTTTTCATCGGACATGTTCCAATTTTTGTGTCCTAAAATTGTAATTATCACAACAAATCATCAGTAGTTTAGAATTCAGATTCAGATTGAAAAAGGGGAGAAATATTTGAAATCATTACATCGTAAGCCACGTATTGGACGATATTTGCTGACCCTAATCTAACTTATGGCAAAAGTCAACATAGCTCAAAGAAGATATTTCCCATCTTTAAAAGACCAATCTTTTATGTCAGAAATATCTAATTATAAAGTTAAATAACGAAAGTTTAGACTGAATTGCACGAGGATGAGTAAAGTAATATTATATAGGATTACAGATTAAAAGTCTTTTAACACATTTCAAGATTCACGGTTAAGTTGCTAAATAATTTGAGTAAAATATTAATAATTGTTATTAATTGTGTATATTGTATATTTTATTTAATTGTAATACATTTTAGCATTATTGGTTGCCCTTGATCAATATTTAATATTAATCCGAGGCATAATTAGCTGGCGGCTGTTATTATTGATGATGACAAACTATTAAATAGGATGATGCGCAAGAAGTACTTTTAACGCGACCTTTTCGCATTAAGGTTATCATTAATTTTATTAAGGTTTGCATTGATAACGCCCGTGTTTATTTTTTGTGGTGTAGTAATTGAGTGGCAACTAACGAGTAACGACAGTTGAAATTATTTTGTAATTAGACTTGCTTATTTAACTAAATTTTGAGTAGGTAGTTTTAATTGGAGTGTTAGCATTTGGAAATGCCTGTATGGGAATGAAATAATAACGAAGGCCTGTTTACAAAGAAATGTTTAACTAGGCGCAGTTCCCAATTGAAAATTCTAGAAAGGGTAGCAAGGTAAAAGTCATTTGAAGTGCTATGCTTTCGCTATACAATAATTATAATATAATATTTATTTTAGGATGGAATTGTCTACCGAGGAATTGAGTCTGTCCAGGATTACGAAAAGATTCGGGAGAAGTGCCTCGCAAATGGAGTCCTCTTTGAAGATGAAGAGTTCCCTGCTGAAGCAGCCTCCGTATTCTTCTCTAGAAGCGAAAGAAAAAATTTCCAGTGGCTCCGTCCTCACGTAAGTAATAATTTTTTGACATCTGTTGGCTTTTATCCAATAATTTTTTATCGATATTGCTTTACACAGGAAATAACGGGTGAGCCTCAATTCTTTTTGGAAGGAGCGAGTCGCTTTGACGTCAAGCAAGGAGAACTCGGTAATTTTTTGCTAATATTCTAATATATTATATCTAATAGACAATTTTTTTTATATCAATGAATATGAATGCTCTGCAAATATTTGTTTTTAATTACGAATATTTTCTTTCGGCAGTGTAAATCTTTTTAGCGTTTCTATTGTAAAGCATTTAGATATGATAATTGCTGTGTAAACCTTTTCGCAGGTGACTGTTGGTTGTTGGCAGCTGTCGCGAATTTAACTCTGAATGAACAGTTATTCCATCAGGTCGTTCCGGAAGATAATTCCTTCCAAGATAATTACTGTGGAATTTTCCATTTCCGGTTTGTAATAATTATTATTTAAAAAATAAAAAATGACCATGCTATTAACGTACTAATGGAGTTGTCAATTTAGATTTTGGCAATATGGACGTTGGGTCGATGTTGTGGTTGATGACCGACTGCCGACTTACAACGGGAAACTTGTCTTTATGCATTCGGAAGACGCTAATGAATACTGGAGTGCTCTCTTGGAAAAAGCCTATGCAAAGTACACTCATTTATAATTAGTTATAAATAAAATGTTGAAATAAATTATCAATTTATTTTAATTGACCAAATTAATATTTCTAGACTGCACGGGTCGTATGAGGCTCTGAAAGGAGGAACTACTTGCGAGGCTTTAGAAGATTTCACTGGCGGAGTGACTGAAATGTACGACGTCCAGGGACCAAACAGTCCTAAAAATTTGTTTAACATTTGTGTGAAAGCACATGAACGATCTTCTTTCATGGGATGCTCCATTGAGGTGCAAAGATTTAGTTCTTTATTGTTTTTCAATTTGTAATTAATTAACACAAATTGCAAATAATTATTGAAACAGCCGGACCCAAATGTTGTGGAGGCGGAAACCCCTATGGGATTGATTCGTGGCCACGCCTACTCTATTACGGATGTGAAATTGGTGGATATTGAGACTCCAAGAGTAAAGGGAAAGATTCCATTGCTGAGAATTAGAAATCCATGGGGAAATGAAGCCGAGTGGAAGGGAGCTTGGTGCGACGGGTTCGTTTTTATTTCTTTGGATGTTGAACGGCATTGTTAGTACAGCATGAGCATCTGTTAATTTTCTAATGGCTTAATTAGATCACAAGAGTGGCAATTTATTGACGACAATACCAAAGAAGAGCTGGGATTGACATTCGACGCAGATGGAGAGTTTTGGATGTCATTCAAAGATTTTTCAAAACATTTCCAACGCTTGGAAATCTGCAATTTGAGTCCCGACAGTTTGGAAGATGATGAAGATACCAAGAAGTGGAGTATGCAGACATTCGAAGGAGCCTGGATCCGAGGGGCAACGGCTGGAGGATGCCGAAACTACATTGGTTAGTATTTACTACTTGCAGTTAATTAGTTCTTGCGTGTCACTGAATTATTTATGTCTATTCTGTTCATTAGTGGACGCTTTCATTTTCTTGCCAATTATTTGCATTACTTAATGGTCCATTTAACTCCAATTACTTATGCACTTACTTCAATTGCTTAATTGGTGCATTTATTTCAATTACTTTACTGCATTTATTTTAATTACTTAATTGATGCATTTGTTTGCAGTTGTTATTTGTGCACTTATTTCAATTATGCAATGTATGCCTTCATTCCAACAATTTACGCGGCTAGTTCATTCCAATTATATGGTTGGTGCTTGGTGGATTTATTTCAATTACACGGTTGGTGCTGTTGAATTCATTTCAGTTTTTTGATTGGCCCATCTTCAATTATTTTATTGGCTTATTTTCAATTATTTCCTTGTCTGTTGACTTATAAAGTTGCATTTGTTGGTTTAACGTATTAACTCTTTTACTAATTCAGTTTTTTGTTAATTAGTGCGCGATTTACATTCTATATTTCATTTCATCACAACAAAATCCATTTTAATTATTTGTTAGGTTTATATTGAATTTTTTATGTACTGATTGAATGTGTTGTTAAATGCAGAGACGTTTGCACACAATCCGCAGTACGTGATTGAGTTAACGGATCCGGATGAGGATGACGAGGATGAAAAATGCACAGCTATCATCGCTCTCATGCAGAAGAACCGAAGGGCACAACGGCGACTCGGAATGGAGTGCCTCACCATTGGATTTGCTATTTATGCCGTAAATGTTTTTATCATACCGGATAAAATAATTTCGTAAGAGTCAAATAAACCAACAAATTTTTTCTGCAGTTGCCAGAAGGGACCGAATACCCGTCGCCTCTTCCTATGAAATTCTTCAAGTACAATGCTAGTGTGGCTAGATCCCCTACATTCATCAACTTGAGAGAAGTGAGTTGCAGATTTAAATTACCTCCGGGCAGCTATGTAATTGTTCCATCGTGCTTTGAGCCGAATGAAGAAGGAGAATTTATCATCAGAGTGTTCTCCGAAGGAGGAACCAATCTTAGGTGGGAATTCAATTTTTAATTCTTTGTTTTTATAGTTTGCATTTTCATATTATTCGCCTACCCACCTACAAAGTTTATTTTAGTTTTCTATTTTATTATATCTATACTATATCATTTTGTGACGGTTTTTTTTTAAATTAATTTTGTTGCAGTTATATTTAATTTTTTAATGCTGTCAATTTCTAATTTAATTTAGGAAATGGTTGATTTAATTTTTAGTACTAACATTTTATGATGGTTTACTTTTTTAAATTATTTTTTTGTAGTTTTTCTATTTGCATTTTAATGCTGTCAGTTTCCAATTTAAATTTTGGGAAAGATTGATGTATTTTTAATATTGATATTTTGATATTGGATTGCAGAGAGAACGACGGCGATGTAGCTATGGGTGACGTAGATGAAAGAGTGAGTCAAAATTTCAATAGACACTTTAAATAAATTTGCATGAACTAATATTTAGACTTTGTAGGCTCTTCCAGCGAATGACACTATAAACGCTCCCTTTGTAAGATACTGGTTTAATATTTTAAGTGTGTTTTTCATTCCGCTTTTCGTTTGTTAACTGATTCCGTCATTTTCACCATCGGGTTTATTACTCAACTTTATAATCGTCATCTTTTGTTATCCGTGTTTTTCTCTCTCCGTTTGTTTTTGTTATTTATATATGAGATTGCGGGATAATAATGAATATGGAATGGAAACAGGTGAAAGAGACAGAGGACGAAGAAGATGAAAACCGAAAGAAGGTCAAGAGTTTCTTCTCTGGAGTCGCCGGGGACGATTCGGAGATCGATTGGTCGGAGTTGAAACAAGTTTTGGACTCTGCTTTGAAAAAAGGTTTTTGTCATTCCAATAGTTTAAATGTTTTTCGCATTATTCGTGTGTTGTTGTGTTTTGTGTTCAATTTTGTCGCATGGTTTTTCCAATCTCTTTTTTGTCTTTTTTCGTTTGGTTCTCTCTCTCAACGCTGAACGTCTGCAGAAGTCCGTAAGTCTTTTTGATTGTTGTTCATCTTTTTGTATTTGTGCAACTGGGGAAGTAAATATGTGAGGTTAATGTAAAATGTGTTTATAGAATTTCAGTTCGATGGATTCAGTAAAGACGTTTGTAGGTCCATGGTAGCTATGATGGATGTCGACAGATCCGGAAAACTCGGACTCGATGAATTCAATGAACTCTGGAAAAGTGTCCGCACTTGGAAGGTAATGCAATGCCAATTTTGTTTACGAAACGAATTTTTCTTGAATAAATGCCAAATATAGTTTAATTGGTAATCGTCTATTTTGGCAAAACAATTTTTTTCCAAGACCACTGAGGTTAAGGTTAAATATGCCAATCATTCTGGACAGATTGGTAAATCAATGTTGTCAGTTTGGCAAAAGATACTAAAACTATAAGTTATCCCATAACAATACATTCTAAACACTTGAAAAAAATATTGTTTTGCCAAAACAAAATGGCTTTTGCCAAAAAGACCTGGAATCTTCCTAGAAGAAAGAATAATAGTTGAATTTCCTTAATAACAACAAAAACTCCGTAGAAAATATTGATTAAAAGGTTTAGTAGCCTAAATTATTTAGGAAATCTTTCGAAAATACTGAAAAAAGGGTTTTTTAGCTGAGATTATTTTTTTCAGCTTTGTGACTCATAATTTGACATTTCTTAGAACGTATTCCAAATGTACGACAAAGATGTTTCCGGTCGTCTGAGTGCCTTTGAGTTGCGACAGGCTCTGACATCCGCCGGTTATAGTGTGAATAACAAAGTGCTGGAGAGCTTAGTTCTCCGGTATGGGGACAGCAAAGGACAAATCCTCTTTGATGACTTTATTATGTGCGCAGTGAAATTGAAGTGCATGATTGGTAAGTCTGTCCATCTTTAGTACATTTTTTGCTAAAAAAAATAATATTACGCAGTTCTAATGATAATTATTGGAATGTGCAGAGATATTTCGGGAGAAAGATCCAGAGAGCAAGAACGAAGCGACGTTCTCATTGGAGGAATGGGTGGAGAACACTCTGTACTCATAAACGCCACAGGCAGCTACTGCACAATTTTTATTGTTCTTAATCTCTATGAATATCACAGTTTTAGAGTCTCCTTCGGATATTAACTATCGAAATTTTAAAGTCTAACGCTGCTAACGCAATATTAACACACAATTAATGCCTAACTACTTATCAGTTACAAGCCTTGAGTAATTAACAGAGCTACGCCAACTTTAAGAATAATTTTAATGTGAACGAATGTGTGATAATCTTTTCGAGTGAATCGGAGAACGAGTACCTGTTCTTAAACAACTTTAAATAATTTACCATTAATAAATAATTAGTTCCATTTTATGCTTGCCAAATGTTTAAAAGGTTCAATAAAGAATTCTGTACTCAATTAAATATCATTAACATTTACATTCAAATGATTGCTCAGAATAACTTTTAATTAAATCATCTAGTGCCCATGTATTTTTCATGCGTAGGACCAACCTGCCGATGTATTTTTATTTCATTGAAATTAAACAACAAACTCATGCTTTCAACTCAATAGGTTAACTACTTAGAATTCAGTGGACGAGGTCTTTGGAAAGTACAGAAAGGTTAAGTATTATAGCGAACAACCGTAGTCTGGCTTGTGGAATTCAGAATTAAGTATATTTAAGTACATCCCTAATTTAGGTATAGGAGATTTAGCACAATATTTACTACGTTTACAGATAACCTTGATAGTACGCATAACATTTATCGACCTTGTAAATCAGAGAAGTTTTTTTTCAAGCCACTCAAATAAATACTGTTTTAAGGGATGAATGATATTTATGTGGTGATTAATTTCCAATACATTGTAATTAATTATGAACACAATAGACAAAAAAATGCGTTTTTGTAGCTGTCTGTAGCTTTTTTTTAGCTGTATATAACCAATTAGTTTAAACTCTAGATACAATAATATAATTTATCAATACAGATAGCTTGTCAGCTTAAAGTTTTTAATTTATGACTCTATGGAGTTAATTTACATTTATTTGAAACAAAATATTAAAATTGACCGATCATACGATTACAATAATTTTAAAAGCAAGACTTACTCTGAATGTATTTTTTTTCATAAAAGTAGTTTTTAATAAAGGTTAGGAGTTTACTTAAAATTTTTAGGTGGAATATTCTGAGAAGGACGAATCGGAAATTGAAGTGTCTGAATCAGTCGAGTCGTGGGCAACAGGTTTTTTGTGAAGAATTCGGCCAGAGCGACGAGTACTTCTACTAATTGGTTGTGATTTCTTCTCCTCCACTTTCTTGCGCTGATCAGTTTTATTTTTGGAGGAGCTCGTTACTGACTTTGCAAGATTCCCATTGTGAAATGAAGCCATATGCCCTTTCAATTTGTATTTGTCCTTCAATATTTTGTCACAAATTTCACACTTGACAATTTCAACTGAGCCATATCTCACAGAATCAAATTTTACTTCATGTTTGCGTAATAAATGTCTGTGCAAATGGGTTTTGGTTGAAATAATTATTTCACACAGTCCACATTGAAATTTTCTTACACCATCTTTAATTACCGGCTTAATGAGATTTTTGGAAGATTCATCTACATGCCCCGACTTAGTGGCTCTACTGGAGTCAGATAAATTATGTTTGTGTAGTCTTCCATTATGGAGGTTCAAGCTCCGAGCCGTCACAAATATTAAACCACATTCAGGCTGAGGACACTTAAAAGTAGTTTCCTTGTGCAGCTCTTCAGTATGACATTTGATAATATGCTTTTTTATGTTCACGTTTCGATGGTAGCCTTTAAATATCTTCTCACAATATTTACATTCCTCAAATTCATTTCCCTGTCCATGGTCCACTTTCTTATGCTGATCCGTTTTATTTTGGGAGGAATCTGTAATTGACTCCGTATTACTATGAATAACACGATAGTGAATCATTACTCTTGTTTTAGTAGAAAAAAATAGTCCACAAAATTCGCAAATGTATGGATGCAACGAATGCTTGATTTGCAAATGTCCGTAGTAATCTTCTAAGTAATCAAAAATCGAAACACAATGATGACAATTCAAACTTGAGTGAGAAGATTGATGTTTCTTTAAGTTTTCTTCACTGCTAAATTCTTCTTTGCATATTTTACACGGAAAAAGGGTTTTGTGAAATTGATTATCGTGAGCATATTTATCCGAGATGGTTGGAAATAAAATATTACAGGGCAAACAACAATTTTCGGCTTTTTTAATAAAGTCGTTTTGAACCAGATCATGTTTTGATTTTAAGCCAATATCATCGTCTTCCTTGATTCTTTTAATGTTGTTAGCTAAAATAAAAGCATGATTAAAATAAATTACATTTAATAATTTCAATGATGTAGTTTAGAAATTTTACCTGCTGCACTCGCTTCTTTAGTATCTGGATGCAAAGCCAAGATATGATCACGCATTCCATAGATTCCACAGATTGTGTCACACAAAGTACATTTATATTGCTGACGGTTTTTCTTAGGAACTTTCTTTTTAGGAACATGATTCCCTTGGTGAACTACAGCCATATGATTTTTCAATTTGTAACTGTCCTGGATAATTTTACCACAAACTTCACATTCAACATCCAATTGGGCATATATGTAAGCGTTAAATTTCACTGTATGTTTGAGAAATAAATGTCTACGCAAATGGTCTATTCTTGGTACTATTTTCTCACAGAGTCCACATTGGAATTTCTTAACACCGTCTTTGATTATTGTCTTAATATAATTTTTGGAATATTCATTAGCATGGATGGACTTGTTGGTTCTACTGGAGTGAGATATATTAAAAACGTGTTTCCTTTTATGGCGATGCAAACTCTGAACCGACAAAAATATTTTGCCACAATCAGGCTCCAGACATTTAAACGTTAATGCCGTTTCTTTCTCCAGCTCTTCTGCATGGCATTTAGTAATATGCATATTTAAATACATCATTTGAAGTCTTTTGATTCCTTTAAATGTCTTCTCACAATATTTACATTTGATCAATTCCTCAGTTGCATTGTTTTTGAGATCGTGGACAACCATATGCATTTTCAATTGATGTTTCAACGTGAATAGCTTATCGCACTGATTGCAGCTAAATCGGCGTGGGTTGGCTTTGTCCGAGTGATGTTTGTAATGTTTTTTCAACTGATGGAATTCACAAAAAACGGAGCCGCATATTTCACAACTGAAACGAAAACGTTTTTCCATATGGGCACTCTGCAAATGTTTTAAAAGATTTTCAAGTCTACGTAAACCCGCGCCACAGACTGCACATGTATCAAGTCGATGTCCGGACGATTTAATGTGATCACGAAAGTTCTCTTGGCTGTCAAAAATTTCTTTACAAATCTGACAAGATTTTTTGTCGTGGTGTTCAAAAAGAATGTGGACTGTACGAAATAAGGTTCCTTTGATAAATTTTCCACAACAGTTGCAAGGCTTCCCTGTCTTCTTCTTAAACCATTTTTGCCGTTCGATTATATACTCCACGTTGACTCCTGCAATTTTAACACAAAATAAATGGTAACTTCAGTTTTTCATGTACAAATTATTAAAACAAATTACGATAGTAGTAACCTACTCGCAGCTTTTGCTTCTTTGGTATCTCCGTGAGTCTCAATCAAATGGCTGCGTAACTTTTCTATTTCTTCGACTGTTTCGAAAGCTACATCACAGAAGTTGCATTTAAATGGATGGCTCGTTATTTGATGGACAGAAAAATTATGTTGGTCTAATTCCTTTTGGCTGTGTACATTTTCACGGCAAATCGAACAGGAAAATTTCATTTCAATTCCACTATGGTTAATTTTCAAATGATTTTTGTAAAACCAATAATAGGAAAATGATTTTTTACAAAAATGACACGAAAAGTTGAATTCCACACTTGTGTGTGCACTATGGCCATGGCTTTGTAATATTTCTTGTGATGGAAAATTCCGACTGCATTTCTCGCAAGAATGAACAGGATTGACTGTTTTTGGCAAATATTTTTGGTGTAATTCACTCAACTGCAGTTTCTGAATTTTCAATTCCAAAATCTTTTCTCTGTAAATATCTGATACGATTTCTTCGTTTAGGTCTTGCTCGTAGCTATTCGATTCGATTTCAGGGACAGTTATTTCATTTTGTGATTGACTTGGGGTCTCGGAATCACATGTAATAAATTCTTGGTTTACATTATTTGGCATTTCGACATCTTTATCTAATCCAAAGAACTTTTTAACTTTTCCATCTTGCTCAGTTATTCGATTAATTTTCGATTCCGGATCCGTTTGCTTCAGAAAACTGTTTCTATAATACCACAACTTGTTGGCATAAGAATTGCAGTTATTGCAGATCGTTATGTTATTCAAGACAGTTGAATTGGAATGCAGGACGTTTCCAAACACCGAGGTTAGAAAAATATTCAGATTTTCGGTATTATTATTTCTTTCCATGCTTGTCACTGAGCAACAGCAATTAATGCACGTCATCTTCTTTGATTTAAAATGTATCATCCACGAGTTCTAGTAGACAAAAACAAAAATTTGCATATAAATTCTGAAATTAATGTCCTAGTTTCTAATATGATATTTAATATGGTTTTATAATGAAATTGTTACACTTGTTAATGCAAATGTCCTTAAAGGATTTTTAGTTTTAACTTAGTAGTGTTTTTGTTATGAAACATTTTTTCTGTTTTCTTTATAATGGTTTCATTTCGGGACCCTCTCATTAAACATTTTAACAATGTCTTTAAACCCCAGGATGGAAGCATTTACAAAATTAATACATCCATATAACCCAAATTACAATTAATGTCCAAATGTTCGGGAGTCCTAATGTCCTCCAAATGTTCGGGAGCCGCTTCCGAACATTTCTATGGTCCACCTAACACATTTAGAAAAGAAATCTGTTGAACATCTAATGATGATATACATTTAAGGAAAAATAATAATGAAAAATATAATCTATTCTTGCTTGTTTGTGTAGTAAAGTGTGATCGAAAACTAAACTAAATATTTATATTGACAAGTTATAAGCTGTGGAAAAGCACATTATACTAAGGTACATACGATGTACATTACCAACATTGAATCATGAAACTTTTCCAGTTAGGACGTCAATTTGTTTGGGGGGTTTTGGATCAACTAAACTTATTGAATTATTACTTTCGACAAAGGAGAGTAACAAAATAAGACTTTAAAAAAGATGTCTGTCACTATTATTACTAAACAATATGTAAATCATATGAAACGATAACCGAATGTGGTTCATACAGACTTGACTAAACTAATTCTAACTAACCTAATTATAAACAAACTAAGTGAAAGAAGAGAAAAACATCTATCAAATTCGGACACTCCATATTAAAAAATAAAGACCAGCTGCGCCAATTTTTAATCCCAGGTTTCGTAATTATAATGTTAACTTAAGAAGTTGTATTAAGTTACCCAATCATATATTGTAAAAGATTACGGTATGGCAACTCCATGTAGTCCCAAAATTTAGTTAAGTTATTTATTATATAAGCATTATGGTAAGTCATTTCATTGACTGTTAAGTCAGTATTTAAAATTCGTGGGCACAGTCATAGAACCCGTCAGCCGGCATCATAGAATGATAGAACCCGTCACCCGGCGTCATAGAACCCGTCACCCGGCATCATAGAACCCGTCACCCGGCGTCATAGAACCCGTCGTCATAGTATTTCATTAACTGTTAAGTCAGTATTTAAAATTCGTGGGCACAGTCATAGAACCCGTCAGCCGGCATCATAGAATGATAGAACCCGTCACCCGGCGTCATAGAACTCGTCACCCGGCATCATAGAACCCATCACCCGGCGTCATAGAACCCGTCGTCATAGAACCCGTCACCCGGCGTCATAGAGCCCGTCAAAATTTCACCCGCCATCATAGAGCCCGTCAAAATTTCACCCGCCATCATAGAGCCCGTCAAAATTTCAGCCGCCATCATAGAGCCCGTCAAAATTTCACTCGGCATCATAGAACCCGTCAAAATTTCATCCGATGCCGGTGAAATTTTGACGGGTTCTACTTATTGTGCAAAATTCGTGTACCTACTTTAAACCTTGCTAAAAGTATACTGTAGCCGTACTTGACCTTGTCATATAAAATCATATTCTTAAGCGGTTTTAATATTTCACTCGGCATCATAGAACCCGTCAAAATTTCATCCGATGCCGGTGAAATTTTGACGGGTTCTACTTATGATGCCGGCTGACGGGTTCTGTGAGTGTGTGCAAACTTCGTGTACCTACTTTAAATCTTGCTAAAAGTATACTGTAGCCGTACTTGACCTTGTCATATAAAATCATGTTCTTAAGCGGTTTTAATACTTACTCCAATAAATAAAATAAATAGCTTGCTTCCATAATTACTTTTTCCAGCAGGAGGCTGTCAAGTTTAAGCAATACATTAAATTTAAAATTTAGAAATGTTCCTATTGAGCAAAGTTTTAAAGCCAAATGTGAAAATATGTTGAAGTCTTACAAATCCTTATGTTCGTGTTCGTAGGAGTCCTTAGCTTGGCTATTGGTTATAATGGTCAAAATAAAAATATCAATCAATCGAGTGCCACTGTTAGTAGCCCAGGTCCAGGTCAGGTCCAGATATGTGTATAATAAATCCGGATTCCTCTGATGTGGAAGTCCAACCAAACTCCAAACAATCAACAAACTCGTCTATTAATAACGTTTCCCGCATTTTGTTTGCAGCTCACGAGTAAATTCTAATTTTCAGTGTTCCCCGTGAATCTGAACAGAAATACAATTATCATGCTATGATCATGAATGAATCTAATCTAAAAGTCTTAATCGTAGAAGTCTTATTTGTAAATTATTAATTAGTAGTACGGACAGAACGACTAGTATTGTCGCTATTTTGTAACAGAAATTCTCTTATACTTATCACTAATACGACTTCTATTTGAAAGTCTTATTTCTTGACCTTTATAAATAACAATTTAAGGGTACTTTCACCCATCAAGTTCCAATTTATTTTATAAAATTATTTGCTTACTGTTAAAATCAATTTCATCATAACATCAACATATACCACCAAATTAAATAATTCTCAATTTTATCTTTTTCGCTATATGTAATTAACTATAAAATCGTAGAGGTTTTTGTGAGTATGAAACATTAATAGAGTACCACCTGGTCAGTACCACATTTAATGAAGTAAAGGAACAAAGTATAATAAATTCCTTGCTTTTCACACTGCAAAATGCTTCACTTAGGTGACTTAAACGCAGGTCTGAGGACCGCAGCCTACTGTAGTATTACCGCAGGCCACTTCACTCTGCAGGCTGCGGTAATCAGTCGTTACTTATTACGAGGCCTCCAGCACCCGTGGCATACGCCACGGTAGCAATTAGTGACAATCCTGAAGTTATATGCAAAATATAATAATAATAAAAATATAAGTGGGTGGTTGATCAGTTTGTAGATGTAGATTGTAGAGTAGTGGAGATTTATGGAGAGTGGTGGAGATTTATAGAGAGTAATAGAGATGTATGGAGAGTGGTGGAGATTTATGGAGAGTAATAGAGATTTATGGAGAGTGGTGGAGATTTATGGAGAGTGGGCCACCAGGACCCGTTGCTTACGCAACGGTGACCATTACATGACAATTATCAGTCAATACCCAATACCTCACCCTCAAATAAGAAAAAATTATTTCTTTAGCTCCATATCAGCTCCATC